>JAGGAV010008326.1:0-10749 GCA_017657295.1 Termitomyces sp. DKA64 | reverse complement strand
ACCGCCCCCCCACCCCCCCCCAACCCTGGCACGCCGCCAAGAGAGGCCGACAGAACAGAACGCGGGGGGGGGGGGGGGGACAGGGAAGGGGGAGGGGGGGGGGGGGGGGGGGGGGGGGGTTCTATGGTATATATGACTCAGAGCTCCTAGACAAGGCAATAGCAGTTGGAGACCAGATCTATGCAACTGCCTTGCATTCACTGCCCTCAATTGCAGAAATTGGGCTAGCCAGATCATATCCCAGCAGCTGGCCTAGGCAGATCTATGCAACTGCCCTGCACTTACTGCTCTCCATTGCAGAGATTGGGCTAGCCAGACCATATTCCAGCAGCTGGCCAAGGCATTTCCCATCAATTTCCCACCCTGGGCATTCTGGGACATCATGCCTCAATACCTCCACACATTTGAGGACATGTTCTTTAAGGCCTCCTTTGACTCACTCCTGGAGTGCAAGCAGTGGGACCACACCATTGAATCAGTGCCAGACTCCAAGCCTGCCAGCTGTAAGGTCTACCTGCTAGCACCCAAGGAGCAGGACAAACTGGATGCCTTCCTGCAAAAGAACCTGGACTCTGGTTGCATCCACCCCTCAAAGTCTCTGACAGCTTCTCTGGTCTTCTTCATCAAAAAGAAGGATGGCTCTCTCCAACTAGTCCAAGACTACCAGGTTCTTAATGCCATGACAGTGAAGAACTGCTACCCCCTCCCCCTCATTTCTGAGCTCATCAATAACTTCTGGGGCACACAGTACTTCACTAAATTGGACATCCAGTGGGGCTACAACAATGTGCACATCTATGAGGGAGATGAGCAGAAGACCACCTTCCAGACCAACCAGGAACTGTTTGAACTTCTCATTATGTTCTTTGGACTCACCAACAGCCTGGCTACCTTCCAGACAGTGATGAACAACATCTTCTGAAACCTCATTGCCAAAGGCATAGTGTGCATATACCTGGATGACATTCTCATCTACACCAAATGCTGGAGGAGTACTGCTGGATCACATGCATCATTCTGGAATGCCTTCACCATTACCAGCTCTATCTCAAGCTGGAGAAGTGTGAGTTTGAGCAGACCCAGATCAAGTATCTTGGCTTGATCATCTTGCACAGAGCCACAGAAATGGACCTGGTGAAGGTAGTGGGTGTGGTGGAGTGGCCAGAGCTCAAGAACAAGAAGAAAGTGCAGGCCTTCCTAGGTTTCACTAACTTCTACCAGAGGTTCATCCAGGATTTCTCCCATCATGCCTGCCCTTTGTTTGACCTCACCACAAAGGACACTGTCTGGAGTTGGGAGTCCCCAGAGCAGACTGCCTTCAATGCTCTCCAGCATGCTGTCACCTCTGGGCCAGTCCTTGGTGAACCTCTGTGGCAAGCAAGCACACTTTGTTCCTACTCACACCACTTGCTCTGCCATGGGGGCTACAAACCTGTACCAAAAGAATGTCTGGAAGCTTCATGGCCTTCCCAATGCCTACATGTCTGACCAGGGTCCACAGTTCATGGCAGACTTCACCTGAGAGCTCTACTGACTACTTAATGTGAAGCTTCACACCTCCACCACCTACCACACACAGTCTGACAGCCAGACCAAACATGTGAACCAGGAACTTGAGCAATATCTCTGACTCTTCTACAATGAGTGTCAGGATGACTGGGACAAACTCCTCCCTGACACCAAGTTCCAGTATAATAACCATGTTCATGCAGCCACTCAAGTCTCACCCTTTCTCCTGGACACTAGACATCACCTGTGCATGGGCTTTAAACCCTGGGCCCAACCTTTGGAGAATGAAGCCATGAATAAGTTCAAAGGATGACATGGCATGATACTATGACTGTGGAAGGACCCCAGCACCCAAATACCAGCCCAGAGATTGAGTTTACTTAGATGCCTTCAATATTATGACCACCTGACTGTCAAAAAAGCTCTCACACCAACTATTGGGGCCCTTCATGGTAGAACAACAGGTAGGACCCCTAGCTTATCAACTCTGGCTTCCCATTGGAATGTGCCAGCTTCACCCAGTATTTAATGTGGTCAAACTAACACCAGCACCAGTGGACTCTATCCTAGGATAGCACCTAGCACCCCCACTGCCCCCAGTGGTGGTAAATGACAGTGAGGAATATAAGGTGGAGGAGATCTTGGACAGTCACCTATTCTGGCAGCAGCTACAGTACAAGGTGAAGTGAAAGGGCTATGGAATTGAGGACATCTCCTAGAAACCCTGGAAGAATGTGCATGTGCTCAGACTTGTCAGGGAGTTCCATCAGAGGCACCCAGATGCACCCTGAGCCATCTAGGGCATCTATCCCATCTCATCAGCAGACCGGGTGATCCAGAACTTCTTCTACCCTGCACATCAAGATGCTACATGCTAGAGAGGGGGTGATGTCAGGGGACTTCCATTTCAGACCTCCATGCCTGACCTAAGCCAACTCTCCTCAACTCATTCCAAACTCCTTAAGGCTCATTCAATGACTCTGAGGCATTCTCCAGATTTCCAGAGATCTCCAGAGGTCATTTTTCCTTTCAGAAAACCCCCAGAACTTACTGTGACTCCTTGTAGAGCACTTTTGGTTAACTGCAGATGCCTATACAGTCATTCCCATGCCTCTGCTGCCCACTGATGTGCTGCACCAAGCAGCAGGGATCCTTAGACTTGTTCTCTTCAGATTACCCTCTGCTAGGTGATTAGTTACTATTTGTATCATCAGTTACTATTCTTATATACTTTGGATTCCCCTCTGCTAGCTGTGTGATTTAGCTGCCACTCCCAGAGGTCACCCTGACACCTATGTATCAGACCAGGGCCCACAGTTCATAGCAAATTTCATTAGAGAGCTTTACTGACTGCTCAACATAAAACTTCACACCTCCACCACCTACCACCTACAGTCCAATGGCCAGACCAAATGTGTAAACTAAGAGCTTGAACAGTACCTCTGTCTCTTCTGCAATGAATGTCAGGATAACTGAGACAAACTACTTCCTGACACCAAGTTCCAGTACAACCATGGGCACCCTGTGTCTGCATGGGATGTTCATCATGGTAGGTTCCAAATGCCCTTTAGGCTGCACCAACCCTTGATCAATACCCATCCCAGTGGGTGTACAAGGCTTGAGATGGATGTTCACACTGCTACTTAAGTATCACTCTTCTTCCTGGACACCAAGCATCACTGACATATGGGCTTTGAGCTCCAGGCCAGGCCTTTGGAGAATAAAGCCATGAACAAATTTGTGGACCAGATGAAGGTGGCACTGGAGGAAGCCAGGGCAGCTCTGTTCAAGGCAAAGGACAACATGGCACAGTACTATGACTACAGAAGAACTCCAGCACCTGAGTACCAGCTGGGTGATTGGGTCTAACTGGATGCCTCTGATATCACAACCACCCAACTATCAAAAAAGCTCTTGCACCATCAACTAAGACCCTTCATGGTAGAATGACAGGTAGGGCCCCTAGCCTACCAACTCTAGCTCCCAGCAGGGATGCACCAGCTTCATCCAGTGTTTAATGTGGTCAAGCTAACACTGGCCCTGGAGGACCTTATTCCAGGGCAATGTCCAGCACCCCCTCCACCTCTGGTGATGATTGACAACAACAAGGAGTATGAGGTGGAGGGAATCCTGGATAGCTGTCTATTCTAACAATGGCTACAATACAAGGTAAAGTGGAAAGGCTATGGAATTGAGGACATCTCCTGGAAACTGTGGGAGAACATGCATGTGCTGGAACTCATCAGGGAGTTCCACCAAAGACACCTGAGCACACTGCAGGCCATCTGGGGAATTTATCCCATCTTGCTAGTGGACCAGGCAATCTAGAACTTCTTCTACCTCACATGTCAAGATGCCACATGCTAGGGGGGGGGGGGGGGTTATGTCAGGGGACTTCCATTTCTAGACTTCCTATTCCCATCTACAATGACTCTTCTTGGCCCAATCTCCTTCCCTAAGGCTTGCCCTACACTCCTGGAGCCCCCACCAGATCCCTGGAGATCTCTGGAGGTCATTTTCCTTTTTGGAAACCTCCAGAACTTTCCATATTTCCTCTTTAAGCATTTCCCAAGGGTTAGGGTTAGCTCCGGTCATCTGTACAGTTGTTCACATGCCTCCACTGCCCACTGATGCACTGCACCAAGCAGTGGAGATTCTTAGACTTGTTCTCTTTAGATTCCCCTCTGCTAGGTAATTAGTTACCATTGTATCATTGATTACCTTTTCTAATATACTTTGGATTCCCCTCTGCTAGCCATGTGATTGAGCTGCAGCTCCCAGAGGTCACCCTTACAGATACAGCCATAGACAGCTCTGCCAAAGTGAATCAGTAAGTCACAGAATACAGGGTAGACACCCTTGCACCAGCAGTACATCTCATCCACCCTCCTCTGATCCTAGTATCAGTCAAACTCTTTTCTCTGGGCCTCATACTTGGCCCAAATCTCCACACAATTCTTGTTGAAGAGTGGGGGGGTCAAAGACAAAGAGGATGCAGGAGATGAAGCAGAAGAAGACATTGGGTGGTGACTATAGAATGCTGGGATATGTTCTGATCCCTTTTATTTCTCTTAGGAGGGGCTTCCTGATGAGAACCCATCATGCTCCACCTTCCTTTCTCATGTTGCTACTGCTCACCAAAGACTTTGCTGCATCTCAAAAGGTCTCAGGACTGAAGGGGGGTTGATGTCATGACCTGTTTTTCCAGACCTCCCCTTAGACCAACCCCCAAACTTTGCTCCAGCCAAGCCCAACAAGCCCCAGAGCACATCTCCCCCTCTCTTGGAATCCCTACAATCCCCTCTACCCTCAGTGCCTGCTCCAGCTCTTCAGCAATCCCCAATGCTTCCTCCAGTGGGCTCCATGACATCCCCAACCCTCCCTGAGTGTTCAGGTAATTCCAACACTTCCTCCACATGCATTATGGGTATGCATCAAACACTGCTAACACCTGCCTGCTAGTCTTAGTATGCTCACACCCAGATAGTCATAACCAAAACCTGCTGAGCCCACCAATCCCAACTTTAGACCTGCATGCCCAGAGGAAGTCCTCATGCCAGTATTTAAACCCTAGAGTAATATCAGTTATGGTAGTCTTGATATTACTTATTTACTGCCCATGTATCATTTCCTGTTTCTTATCTGTTTGTTATATTTCCCATCTCATTGTTCCTATCTCATATTATCTCAATCTTATCTTTTTCCTTTCTTGTCTTGTCTTGTTCTACGTCTTTTGTCTTGCCTCATCTCATTCATCTTCTCTACCATGTTCTGTCCTGACTTTATTTCCTCATCTCTGACCTCTGCTTCTGTCTCTGTGTTCCATAATCCTTTCCCACACTTCTGCCCACCTGCTTGGATCCAGTTCTAAGTTACCCAAGACAACCCTGCCTTCTTGATAGCCACTTCTGGAGCTCCATACCTCACTTGCCTGTGCTCACCCCTTGCTCATGCCTTTCTGTACACTTTACCAGAGTCCTCCAGACTTGCCCAAACCACTTCCCTAGCCCTGTAGCATCAGTTTCCTTTATCCAGAGCTTGTCAGTGCACAGATTACATGTGTAGATGTCATGTCTGCCTAGTAAGCACTTGCCCAGTATAGCTAAGCCCTCATGGTCAGCAGAACCTGACAACTGCCATGAGAGCTACAGTGACTCAGAACATAGAGGGAAGCTCTATTGCTTTGCTGCAGGGGTGGGAGACACTCCAAGGTCAGAAAGGGAACAGGCAGGCAATAAAAGTTTATAGGAATATAGATTGAGTATGCAGTTGAAACATCACTCTTGGCCATGCACACTGCTATCTAAAATGATTGAAAAAGAATGACTAGAAAGAAAATAGGTGGTGGAGGTCATAGGTATACATGCTTTATAGTTCCAAGATCTAGAATAGACTGAAGCCTTATTCTTCAGTTTTTGTCTGCAAAAATTAGTGCTTATTTGTATTTTTCTATTTGTTTTTGCTCTTTGTATGTGCTTGTCTCTCTTTGATTCTGTTTTGATTTTTTTTTGCCAACCCTGTCTTCAAAAAATGCTTTTTGTATAATGTGACATGTCACCAGCTTCTTCTCACTTTAGTATTTTGAACAGATGTCTGCAAAAATCATGCCTTTTCAATTGCTTCTTATTCCTTTGTATGTGCCTGTCTCTCTTTTTTTCTCTGCCCTCAAAAAATGCTTTTTGTGTGCTATATTGTGTTGCTGGCTTTCCTTCAATTTATGTATTAGATGTGTTGTCTCTACATTTAATAGCAGATTTCCCTTAGTTTATGTAATATAAAAAGGATAATTGCAAATTAAAGCAAACTGAGAAAGGACAAAATTAGATATCTACAGTTATATAGCACATTGATTAAATGTTTTATATTTGTTGCCTAACCATTTTGCTACTTAATTGTTTCCTGCAATGTTCTCATAAATGTCCCATCAAAAAAAATATTGTAACATTATCTGGTATATTTGAAGATGAAGTAATCACAATGCAGTGTCCTATCTTGCCAGAACATAGTGGTACAGTAAGTTTCACTTTGTTTGTTGATGAGTACAATGTAGAGAAACAGACCATATCTCAAAATCAGTACACAAAAAAAGACCATATTCCTCTAAACTCAGTGCACAAAAAAAGCAAATGATAAAGTAAATGTACACAAAGGGCTTGGCAAAGACTAACAACCAGGGCATTGAAGTACACACTCAAGATTAGTACCCCTCTCTTTCATAGAATGAATGGATGCAAATAATACTTGTAAAAGGCAAAGGCAATTGCTAAAACAATTAATGCAATCACATTGATAATGCCTTTATCAGTTGTGCATATGGAGGTTGAAGAGAACATATACATCTGGATAATGTGATACAAGTTTCACATTTGATACAGACATTATGCATCCAAAGTCTGCAGGTTTGTATAGTGGCCATGTATAGTTCTTCTGAGTCTTGTGACCCTGCTTCTATATTGATGTATACTGATAAGGATTCTCAGCTTTGCTTTCATTTTGTCACTAAAAAAGAACACTTGCCTTTGAAATCAAAACACTTCTCTTGTGCATAAATTCCTTGCTCCTTGACACTATATCTTATATATCTGCCTACTCTTTGAACATCTGACAACAATGCCTTTGCCTATCAGTATTAAAACTCCTTGAAAATTATACTCTGGCCATCTAGTTATCTTGCTCCAGTGGCTAACACTTATGCAAAACTGTGCTTGGCATTATGACAGCTAAAGGTTCACTTTGATATGTGAAATGTCCTACATGCCTGAAATTCATTTCCACATGTCAATGATCACCATCTCAGAAACCCAACAAGTTCTGTGCATTCTGTGGGATAGCTTTGGGCAAGAAACAAATGAGGTGATGCAGAAGTTGTGGAGTTTCCATTTACTATGCAATTTACTTGGTTCTTTGATATTGACCCCAATCAATTATTGACTTATACTGCTTGTTTCTTCATATTAGAGATTGCCAACCATCATTAGACAACTGCACATAAAGGATCTTGCAGACTTGTTGACAGGAATGATACCAGTGACCCCATGCATGTCATGTTGTGTGGGTCTCAGGTGTACAGCTTGCATGTTGCCAACATGTATCATGCAATCTTTGGCCTTGATTATACCCAGCCTCATGCACTCCAGCATCTTCTAGCATTGCAATCTCACTTTTTAGTTATTTTCAAAACAAGAGATGCCTCCATAATAAATGTATATATCACAATTTTGAGGAAATTGCATGTATAAAGTTTGACAGCACTCACCCAATTCTAGGCAACAGTAGTGATTCCCTTTGCAGTAGCAACTGCTAGAAGACATTTACTCCTTGAACATCAAAATCACTGCAAACTTTAAACAATATACTGAAGTCATGCACTCCTTTGTTTGTAATGGTGTTCTTCTTGAAATGGATGTGCTGTGCAGTATGGGCTTGCATTTCAGATTCATCTCATATGATGCAGAAACTCCATTCAAGCTTATTTAGATAATGATAAGGAGAAATATGCCCAAAGAGCAGTGAGAAACAGGCAACAGTAATTTTTGTTTGTTGCATAGCATATTGTTTGTTAGCCTTAGTGTTAGTAGCAGTAGTGGTATTAAAAGAGTACATTTGTATAATTGTGGATGAAATGGGTGGCCAGCAGCATGTTTGCATTGAATTCAAAGATGAATAGCTTACATATGATATGATGTCTGTGGGTAACATGTGAAAAGTTGATAGTCATGGTGCACATGTGCTACTTATGCAATTTGCCAATTTTCCTGTGCATTTGGCAGCTACTTATGTACATGAGACAAGTTTCAAGACAGTGATTCTGACATGTTGAAACTGCTGAAACCCCACTGGAAATGTACTAAATCTATAATACCAACTTTATAAAGTATAGATCAATTATAGTTGTCTGCTACTATGACAATAAGAAGCTTCAATAGCATTTTAGCAGACACCTGACAAACAAAATCACTTGGAAAATCTAATGCAGCCACTACCCTTTCCAATGCACTATATTGCCATAATACAACTGGAATCATAAGTATGTTCTTCTTTGTGAAAGATATTTTAAACTTGTTGAGGTCATCAAGGCTGTTCATAGCAACAAAATTGCAATCATCTCCAAAGTTTATGCTGTTGACACCTAAATCTCAGTCATGTGGTGTATATTGCATGGATATGGTTGCCCTCATTGATCCTGTCCAGACTTATGCCTTGACACTAGAGTCATCCTTTGTACATGTTCAACATCTTGTATGCAATGGCTTTCAATAGTCATCCATGTTTATGATGCCATGCCATCATAACAGCTACCTGAGGTGTTATGGATCATGCTAAAATACACCCATTTGTGTTTTCAAGGTTAGCCTCTAAACCTTTTCAACTCTGCACAACACATTAATGTGAGTTGAGATGTTATAATCTCACTTATGCAACAGACCTTTTGATGACAATGAGGGCACCATTCCATATTGTCCAGATCATGTAATATACAACATTTGTTGCACATTAGTGATGCCTTGACCTGGATGAATTTAAATTATTGTGATTATTACATGATGGGAATTGATTTTGATTTATTACTCATCAAACATTTGCTCCATATGGCTCTCCTGAAACTCCAGCAAAAACTGCCATTAATGATATAATTGGTGTGTTAGTTTTACTTCAACTTCTTAGCTGGTTCTCTTGTATCAGAAGACATGTAAAGGTAGTACACCCATTATCTTATCAGCTTTGGAATCACCCTTCAAACATATATGATCCCTCTGGTCCAGAGTCTTCCTCCTTGGCAACATGGTTGGCTTTAGGATGATATTGTCACTGATATTCATGTAACACAAACTCAGGACATATATTGCCTTGTCAACACCCATTGAATTCTCTTCCTCAAATTTGAACCTAATTATTCAAATGTGTCCAAACATCTCTTTAACAATCATCTTTCAGCTTGAACCTCCTGCACTCTGCCATGCTTGGCAAATCTGATTACAAATCTTGGCTGTCCCTTTGCCATGCAGGAGCAATACTTTGTCAAACTGTATTTGCTATCAGAAACAGAAAACAATGGAACAATGAGAATGCATGGGAAATTGTAAGTGTTCAAGTGACATTGTGCAACCCTTTGTTGTTTGAAACTTTCTTTACCTCCCACATTAGCTCCTTAAGTTCTTCCATTCTTCCTGTGGGTGTGCTCTCCAGGGAAAAAAACTTGTTGGTGCAGAAGATGTGGCTCTGCTTCTGATTATGCAAGAAATGTTTACACATCATGATGTATGGTGCTCATTATCAACCCTGAAGGATTTGGACTGTCAAACTGCACACTAGAAGCCTTACTATGAGATCTCTTGCTGCCTTGTCAATGATCATTTGATTGTTCAAAGTCAATGCTTGATGATATGTTGAAGCCTAATATATGGGGTTCATGCTGTCAATATGTTCCATGCCTTACTAGGTTTACATCACAATCAAACTTGGCCTATCCAATGTCTCATCATATCCAGAGGAAGATTGCTGGTTGTTTTCACTAGCAAAGCTATACTCAATTAAGACTCATCATACCGAGATCTAGAAGTTGTCTCCTGGGTGAAACTTGATAGTTCAACACTGATCCTTGGGTGCTCATTGTAATCTTCCTCTGAAAGGGCAACCAAGCAACACTACCTCTTGGTCATACCAAACAAGACCCAAGATATAAATATGCTCTTGAAAATATATATCATGATATACATCCTCAAATGCACTGAGGACCTGGCCAACATACAGTAGCTCAAAAAACTGTCCCAATGTCTTATATTTCTTAAAAGATGACATTGGCACAAAGGATTGGAAGTATCTAAAATTTTGATTAAATCATGTAAAATACTATGGCATCGCAGCTACAAATTGCATTTTAGCCTATGTAATTTAAATCAAAACTGATGGAGTAATGGCCATTTTAAAATATTCACTCATTAGGATAATTTTTTGAGCATCTTCAACTTTGCAGATCTATCCCTATTTTAGTCAGAAACAAAGAGTAAGTTGCATGTGAGAATATCAACAGAGTCATGTGACCATATTTAGGTATATTCGGAGTGGTTCAAGTTGGTTGAACCACATCTTGACCTTCAACCACCATCATGAAAGCTACTTCTCCTGCACAATGCTCTACTGTTGCTTCTCTCCTTGCTCAAGGGTATTCTCTGCATCAGATTGAGGCTAAAACTGGTCTAGGGAAGTCTACTATTGGGAGGATCAGTAGAGAGTTGGAGG
>JAGGAV010008325.1:0-10770 GCA_017657295.1 Termitomyces sp. DKA64 | reverse complement strand
TCTAAGGAGCTCCCTGGCCAGGTGTGACACTTCAGGAAAACTTCTAACCCTAACCCAAAGGTGCAAACTCCGGAAATTGCCATAACTCTGGAGATTGTACTGAAAATGGAAATCCATCATCAACAGCCTTGATCTCCAGACTCATGGCACATGACCACATAAAACTATAACCAAAAGATAGCCCTTGGTCAAAAGTATTTGTCACTGGAAGATGGGAGGATGGCAATGAAAGACAGGCTTGGAACAAAAGAAACAAACTAGAGGGTCTGGTAAGAGCAGTCCCCTGACACTCCCCCTCATCTCTGAGCTCATCAATAACCTCCAGGGTGCATGGTACTTCACTAAATTTGATGTCCAATGGGGCTACAACAACATGCACATCCAGGAGGGAGACAAGTGGATGGCCACCTTCCAGACCAACTGGGGATTGTTTGAACCCCTCATCATGTTCTTCAGACTCACCAACAGCCCCACCACCTTCCAGACAATGATGAACAACATCTTACAGGACCTCATTGCAGAAGGGATAGTGTGCATATACCTTGATGACATCCTCATCTACACTGAAACACTTGAGGAGCACTGCCAGATCACACAAATTGTTCTGGAACACCTCTGTCATCACCAGCTCTATCTCAAAAGATAGCCCTTAGTTAAAAGTATTTGTCACCAGAGGATGGGAGGACAACAATAAAAGGCAGGCTTGGAACAAAGGAAACAAACTAGAGGGTCTGGTATGAACAGTCCCCTGACATCACCCCCTCTCTAGTGCACAGCATTGCAATGTACTGGGTAGAAAAAGTTGTGGACTGCCTGATCAATTGCTGAGATAGGATAGATGCCTTGAATTGCCTTTGATGCATTGGGGTGCCTGCAGTAAAAGTCCTGAATCAATGCTGGTGCATGTCAGGTTCTGCTGACCTGGGGGCTCAGCCACACTGGCCAAGTCCCTTACTAGGCAGACATGACATCTACACTAATGATCCCTGGTTCCAGTGAGCTCTGGAAGAGTGAAACAGGGTGGGCAAAGGTAGTAATGGTGGTCTGGGGAGGTCTGGAGTACTCTGGTAGGCTATACAGAGGAGCAGAATGATGGACAAGTAGGGAATGAGTACTATATGGAGGTCCAGAGATGAGATATCAAGGGCTCAGTTGACTTGGAGTTGGATTCTGAGCCAAGGGTGCAGGGTTTTGGAGATTTATGAAGTGTTGAGATGGAGTTGGGATAGGGAAGATGTACATAACCAGGGAGTTGAGATGAGGTGAGAGACTTTGAGCCAAGGTGAGACTTAGAAACTAGAGATCAGAAACAGAGATGGAAAAGGAAACTGATAAGATAAAACTGATAAGGTCAAAACAGATGAGATTGAGATGAAACAATATAGAACAGCAAGACAGAACACAAGAGACATAACAAACACAAGAATGTAGGTAATATCAAGACTACTCTAGCTATTACTACCCTATGACTTAAGTACCTGTGGAGAGAGCTCCTCTAGGACTGCAGGTCTGGGGTCAGACCATATGGGCAGGTCTTGGATATGATTGTTTGGGGCATCCCAAGACTGACTAGCTGGGTGTTGATAGTATCTTGATGCATAACTGTGATATGTGCCAGGGGGGGTGGAAGGACTTTGGAGTTGCCCAGACACTGAGGAAGGACTGGGGAGGTCACAGGGAATGCTGGAGAAGCATTGCAGATTTCCAGAGAAGCATCAGGGTTTGCTAGAGCAGGTGCCAAGGGTAGGGGAGTGTCATAGGGGTTGGGGGAGGATGGGGGTGTGCTCTGGGCTTGCTGGGTTTGGCTGGGGTAGGCCCAGAGGCAAGGCAGAGTCCAGGGATGGGTTGTGACATCACCCCCCCTTCAGCATTGAGACCCTTCAAGGCACAGGGAAATTTCTAAGAGTTGGCAGTGGCATGGGAATCAAAGTTGAAGCAAGGTAACTTCTTCAACTAGAAGCTCCCCAGAAAAAATAAAAGGGGACCAAAACATGTCCAGCCTACCATTGTTACCTTCTCATGTCTTCACCCATGAACTTTGCCTCATCATCATCCCCAACCTCACCTCTCTCTGACAAGAATGCCATCAATATCTGGGCAGCCTATGAGGAGCAGTGAGTGGAGTTTGACTGATGGTGGGATCAGTGGTGGGTGGATGCTATATATTGCCACCATGAGTGTTCTGACCCAGGGATGACTTCTACTGACCTTCCACCTAGAATTGTCCCCTGCAGTGGCTAGATCTTCCAGGAGTTCTTCCCTTCCTGGGGCCCTGGTGTCCCTTGCAGTGGCCAGATCTTCCAGGGGTCCTTCCTTTCCTGGGGCCCTGGAACAGTCTGCTTGGTTGGCCCCTGAGTCTTTGAGCTGACCCCCTAGGTCAGGGCTGGGACTAGGGGAGGTACAAGTCATCTTGGAGGCTCAGTGCATTTGGCAGGAGAAGGTCTTGGTGGAAAGGTTTGCAGAGGCAGTAGAGCAAATCTGGGGGCCCTCCATCCTAGCATGGTGTCAGGTGGAAGCCCTGGTGAGTCGGTGTCCTATGTTATGTTGCATGCTCCTAACTAACTGGTGGTCTAGTATACTACTTGTGCTCATCATGGGGAGGCATGTGAGTTCAAGGAGCCTGTGGCAGGATCCTGCCAGGACTCCTCCATGTGTTTGCCATGTTATGTGAGGCATGAGAGGTGCTCCATTTCCTGGGAGTGGCAAGTGGTTAGTATCACTGTGGAGCAGGGTTGGGAGTAGGAGTGGGTCTTGGAGCAGTTGGGGGAGGGGCAGAGGAGTTGAGTGTCTGGTGGTGTGCTGCAGTCTGTGTGCCCTGTGGGGGAGGTTGGGGAGGGGGAGGGGTGACCCTGGGGGAAGGTGGGGCCACTATGGGGTGGGTGCAGGGAGGGGGTCCCATCCTCCAGGGACAAGGAAAAGTATAGGGCATCCTCCCTGCCAGAGGTGGGGCCAAGCAAGAGGCCCTGAGGTGAGGTGGCAATGGCTGGTCCCCCCAGCATGCATGTTTACTCCTTGAGGATAGGGGTCATGATGGGATCATCTGGGAATCCTGCCCTGCATTGGAGGATATCAGAACTGAAGGCTACTTGGTGGCACAGGGAGAGGAGCTCCAGGGGCTGTGGGAGGAGCTGGCAGTAACATGGCAGGATTGGGATGTGGCAAGGCGGGATCATGAGTCTGCACTGCAGGAGACAGGGAAGAGGGGTGCTAAGGTTCAGAGACTCCAGGGGCATCTAGAACAGTTGGAGGCCTGACTGGAGGGGATGGCAGCAGTGGAGTGACAAGTGGGACCAGATCCTTAGGTGGCCTGAGAGGAAGAGGGAAGGTGGCATGAGGGATGGTTGGCAAATGAGGTGGCCATGAGGTGGGGGGGAGTCCTCTGTAAGTGTCTTTTAAGTACTCTGATCATTCCTCTACTGACCTGTGGGTTCCCCATTCTAGATTGGGTGTGCAAGCATCAAATCCTCCTAGATGGGACTTCTACTGTGTTAACCTCAATTCAGGATAGTATGTGACAAATGTCCAGGGACCTTTCCCCAGAGCTTGACCAGGGTATGGGACAGATGGGGCAGTTATTGGCAGGTCACTGACAGAGGAACTTGGCAGACCTGGGGTCATGGTGGGAGGTGGCAGTGGATGTCAGGGAGCCTTTGCCATGGTACAAAGAGCTCCTGGTGACCATGGTGGCACAGATGGAGATGGATCTGGCAGTGGTGGCAATGGGGGGGAGGACTCTGGAGGATGGGTGAGGAGGCAGTATTTCTGGGGCCAGAGCAGTCTTCTTGGACTTCTTGTTTGCCATATTGTACTTGCTATATATAATGTATTTTGTAGCACTGTAAATAACAACTTCTTGCTATTCTTTAGTGTGATTTTTTAGCTTGTGTAAGGAAAAGAAGTGAGAGGGGGGACATAATTAGTACTGGTGAGAGTTGAATCCTTGCTGAATCCAGAGGCAGGGGTTATGCCCACTGAGGCCATCTGTTCATACTAGTCCCTGGGGTCCTGGGGCTTGGTGGGGTGTTGCTAGTGGAAGTTCCAAAGCTTGGCAGGGGCTCTGGAGAGGTTCTTCTGGGGTTCCCAAGTGTCATCCTTGAGTCTATAGCCTTTCCAGCAGACTAGGTACTGGAGTTGTCTGCAGACAAGGCAGGAGTTGAGGATGTGGTCAACCTCATAGTAGTACTTGTCCTTGACCTCAATGGGTGGGAGTTGGCTTGGGCATTGGCTGGGGAAGGGGTCTGGATCATGCTTCTTGAGGAGGCAGACATGGAAGACAGGGTGGAGGCCTTTCAGTCCTGGAGGTAGGTTGAGCTTGTAGGCATGAGTCAAGACCTTCTGGAGGATCTTGAAGGGACCCAGTTGTTTGTGGTCAAGCTTCACTGAGGGTCTCTGGGTCTTGAAATTGTGTCAGTTGAGCCAGACAAGGATACTGAGGACCCTGTCAAGGGTTGTTTTGCATCAAGTGTCAGCATGCTTGGAGTAAGCTCAGTTGGCAGTGTCAATCTCATCTGGGGAAATTGGTGAAGGGACTGGAGGTCTTTGGTGACTTCATGGGCAATGTGCAAGGGGATGTCCTTGAGGGACAAGGTGAGCTGGGGGTTGTAACCCTTGTTGGCATAAAATGAGGAGACTCCAGTGGTGGAGTGGGGGGTGTTGTTGTAAGTAAACTTGGCCAGGGGTAGTTCTGCATGCCAGTCATTCTGTGAATAATTAATGTAGAGGCAGAGGTACTGCTCTAAGGTCTGGTTTACTCATTCCATTTGTCTGTTGGTCTCCAAGTGATAGGTGGTTGATAGGTTGGTCTTGATTTTGAGCACCTTGCATAGGGATTGCCAGAACCTGGAGACAAACAAGGAGCTGCAGTTGGAGACAATGTCATCTGGAAGTCTGTGCTTGGAAAAGATGTGTTTGAGGAATAGTTTAGCAAACTCTGGGGCATTGTCAGTGGTGTGGCAGGGAATGAACAAGGCTTGCTTGGTGAGTTGGCAAACTACAACAAGGATGGCATCAAAACCTTTAGATTTGGGGAGTTTGACAATGTGGTCCATTAAGATTGAGGACCAGGAGTAGCAGCTGACAGGGAGGGGCTTCAACAGACCATATGGGCAATGTCAGGGGATCTTGGCTTGGAGACATGATTTGCAGGCTCATATGTACTAGGTGATGTCCTTCTTCATTCCTGGCCAAAAGTAAGTCTGGAAAATCAGTTGGAGGGTCTTATGCATTCCCAGGTGTCTCTGGAGCTTGTGGTCATGGTGCTGCCAGAGAACATCAAGGCAGATGGACTTGTGGTCCAGAGCATATATTTGACTGTCCCAGAGCAAGAGTCAATGGTCCAGAGATAGTGTGAAGGTTGCATCAGGGTTCAGGGCATTGGCAAAGCTGTCCTGGGGGTTGTGCTGGGTGAAGAAGGCATCCAGAGGGGTGTTTTGGATTTGGTGGAGAATCCCTTCTTTGTTCATAATTAGTACAGCATGAAGATGTTTGGGGGGGATTACCATGCAGTGGTTGAAAGCATTCTGTTCAGCCTCAAATAACTTCTTCAGGTAGATGTCCAGTCTTTGGGTGAGGGCATCAGGTTTTGCTCTGAGTTATCCCAGGTGATAGTGGATGGTGGAGTTGTACTTAGACAGCATTTCAGACCAGCAGACTTGTCATTGACTGAGTTGCTTGGTGGTTGTGAAGTACTGTAGGTTGTTGTAGTCTAAGTAGACTTGTATGCAGTGCAGGGTTCCCTCAAGGTAGGCCCTCTACTGCTGGAAGGCTTTGATGATTGTGAGGAGCTTCTTGTTGTAGATGTCATAATTGAGCTCCATAGGGATCATCAAGTGGGTGTAGAAGGCAACAGGATGGAGGTCCTTGCTATTGGAACCTATTTGCAAAAGTATCCTAGCAATAGCATAATTGGAGGCATCACATTTGAGTATGATGGAGAGCTTCAGGAAAGCAAACACACTTTGGCACTTACTGTTCCAGTCCTGGGGGGTGTCCTTCCAAGTAAGTTGATTGAGGGATTTCATGATGCCAGAGTAGTTATTGGTGAACCAGCAGTAGAAATTAGCAAAACCCAAAAGGGACTGTACCTCCTTGATGTTCTGGGGTGGGGGCCAATTGAGGATGGCCTCTACCTTTGCCAGGTTCATTTGTATGCCATCCAGAGTGATGAGGACTTCTAGGTACTCAACCTCAGTGGTATGAAAGGAGCACTTCTTGGGTTTGGCATGGAGGTGGTACTCTCAGAGTTGTTCTAGAATGTGTCAGACATAACCCCAGTGTTCTTCCAGGGAGTTTGAGTAGATGAGGATGTCATCCAAATACATGATAACAAAGACATCATTCATGTCATGGAAGATATTATTCATGAAGTACTGGAAGGTAGTGGGGGAGTTTGTCATACCAAAGGGCATCACAAGATACTCAAAGAGGCCATAGTAGGTGTGGAAGGTAGTCTTCCATTCATGTCCTGGAGTGATCTAGACATTGTTGTAGCTGGACTGGAGGTCTATCTTGGTATAGACCTTGGCACTGTAGAGGTGCCCAACAAGGTCACCAATTAGGGAGAGGGGATACTGGTTCTTTTTGGTGACTTTGTCAAGTCCCTAGTAATCCACACAAAGACAGAGGGAGCTGTCCTTCTTTTTGGCAAAAAGGACAGGGGCTCCAGCAGCAGAGATCAAGGGTCAGATAAAGCCCTTTCTGAGCATGTCATTGAGATAGTCCTTGAGGGCCTGGAGTTTGATTTCCAACATATTGTAGATCTTGCCAAAAGGAGGGGAGGTGCCATCTTCAAAATCAATTGTATGGTCATAGGATTGGTGCAGGGTAAGTTCCTTTGTGCTTCCTTCAGAGAATACATCAGCAAATTCATGGTACTCTAGAGGAACTACTTTGCATAATATATTTTCTCCTCTGTCTTCAGAGTCTCAGGTGAGGTGGTGCTGGCATGGATATGTTCTTCCAGAAGTGTTGGAGTAATCTGGAGTTGGAAGGTGGGGGTGCCATCCTGCAAGATTCATGCAAAAGGAATGGTGCCAATGATTTTGATGTCAAGGGCTTCCAGATCAATGGTGTCAGGCATTGGGGGTGTGGTGCTGGGGGCCAGGGTTGCTGGGGGTTATGTGGGGTAGTTTGGGCCCTTGTACCAGTTGCGGGGAATGTTGGGAGAAAGCCATTGGGGTGTGCCTTTAGGAGTTTGGGGTGGGGGCACTTCTTCCTCCTCTCTGGGGTCATCCATAGGCAAGGTGGGTGTTCTGGTGGCTCTAGTGCTGCTGGGGGCCAAATTGGAGTCATTGGGGTCATGGGGGAAGTAAGGGTAGAGGGTGATGATGGCTGCCAGGCATGCTTTGGGGCTGGGAAACTGCATGGTGAGGGCCTTCCAGTCAATGTTGGAGTTAACATCATGCAGCCAGAGTAGTCCAAGCACAATCAGGGTCACCTCCAGAAGTTGAGTAATGAGGAGGTGGGTTGGGAACTGCAGTCTGTTGTCAAAGGTGAGGGAGCTGGGGTGGAATTTGGTGATCCCAGAGGTGGTGGATTTTCCATTGAACAGCTGTAGCTCCAAAGACATATTAAGGGGTTCATGGGGGAGGGTGAGCTGATTACTGATGAAGGTTCTGGAGGCTCTGCTGTTGATGATGGCAGGGAGGATGGCAGGGGAGTTGCCAAGGTGGGCATCAATGATGAATGATTGTGCAGATCATGAGCAGAGCTGCAGAGGGGTTCAGGGAATGTTGGGGGTGACTTCTAAGACATTGTGGGCAGGAGGAATGTTGAAGGAAATGGGTCCCAGGTCAGGTGAGCTATCCCAATTGAGGTGGAGAGTGAGACTTGGCCAGTTGATATGAGGGTTGGTTGCTCAGAGCCAGGAAAACCTGAGGATAAGGGGGGCAGAGGCATGCAACTTTGTGACCAATAGCTGGAGGTCTTGCTGTTGCCTGTTGGCAAAAGTGACCCTTGTCTCTACACAGTGAGTGATGTTACTGGCAGAGGGCAGGTTGCCATTGAAGAGAGGGGGATCAGAAGGGGAAGTCACCAGGGAGGTTGTGGAGCAAGTGCCACTAGGGATTCATTGATGAAGTTGTCTGTTGCACTGCTGTTGATCAGGGTGGGCACAGAGTTAGGAGAGAAGGGGAGGGTAGTGCAGAGGAGGAGGCTGTGGATGGGGTGCAAGGGGAGATGTGCCAGGAGGGTGTCCAGAGGAATTACTGTTGTGTGGAGGAAAGCAGCTGGGGCAGAGAAGATGTCAGTCTGATCCATGATTTAGTGCATCTTTGGGACCTAAACTGCTGGGTTGTTTTCCATAAACTGATAGTCACAGTCTTCCTTGTTAATGGTCCAGACAGCACATCCCATCACCTGGTGTTTAGGGCAATCATTGATGAAATGACCCTGCTTACTACACAGAATACATGCCCCTTCCTTCCATTGGTATACCTGGGTTTCTGCTGGGATGTCAATCCAGGGCTGGTCCTTGATCCAGTTGGTGCACAGGGCTTCCTGATTGTCTGTGGGGTCCAGGGGATTGTCCAGGTCTGGGGAATTGTCAGATCCAGGGTCTGGAGGGTTTGGGGCATTGCAGAGATCAGTGGCATTAAGCTGGGCAGGGGTCAAGGTCCAGGGGGTCAAGTGGTGTTAGCCAGGCCTTGTCTGGGGGAGAACTGGAGTGTGGGATTAGTGGGCATTGTGAGAGCAATGGGTTTGGGGTTATTGGTTGCTCCAGGCTGCCAACTGGGGTTGCCAGAGGGATCCAGTTGTTCCATGGGCCTTGGTTTTCACTCCAGTCTTTCCAATAGTGCTGATCAATCTGGGTGACAAGTGCCTTGTATCTGTCATACATAGGCTGCTTGGGTGTGAGGCAGAGGACATCCTTAATCCATTGCAGGAGGGCTCAACAAAGGGCAAATTGGAGGGCATTATAGTTTAATCCTGTCTTGTAGGCTTCTGGCTTGAACCAGATAATAAAGGTTGTAAACCATTCATTGTTGTGCATTTGGAGGTTGTACAAGTTTTCTTCCACCTCTGCTACAGTGTCAAATACTCCAAACTTACTGGAGAACTCCTGTGTGAAGGCAGGCCAATTGGAGAGTACCAGGTTGTTGGGGTCAAACTGGAGCAGTGCTGTGTAGTGGTTGAAAGCAATGACCTACAAGTAGGAGGTGGCAAAGGCCACTCATGAGCTCTCAAGCTGGAAAGTGATGGGCTTAGCTTGGAACATTGTAAGACACTGTGTTAAGAATGTCTGCCATTTCCAGGGGTCTCAGCCATTGAAAGGTTCTGGTTTCTGAATGTCAAGCTTCCCTTCCCAGGCCAGTGTGTCACATGTGTTGTCCTGGGCATTTTGAGTTTGGGGTAGGGGTCTGGCATTGTAGTAATAATAATGGTACTGGCCTACCATAATAGTCAGTTGGATAACCAGTAGGTGGGTATGCAGGACTGTAGTTAGACATTGGGAATGGGGTAAGGGGAGAGTCTTGATATTATGTCAAGTTCTGCTGACCCAGGGGCTCAGCTACACTGGGTGAGTCCCTTACTAGGCAGACATGATGTCTACACTCATGATCCCTGGTTCTGGTGAGCTCTGGAAGAGTGAAACAGGATGGGCAAAGATGGTAATGGTGGTCCAGGAAGGTCTGGAGTACTCTGGTAGGCTATATGGAGGAGCAGAGTGATGAACAAGTAGAGAATGAGTACTATATGGAGCTCTGGAGATGAGATATCAAGGGCTCAGTTGACTTGGGGTTGGATTCTGAGCCAAGGGTGCAGGGTTTTGGAGATTTATGGAGTGTTGAGATAGAGTTGGGATAAGGAAGATGTATATAACCAGGGAGTTGAGATGAGGCAAGACTTAGAAACTAGAGATCAGAAACAGAGATGGAAAAGGAAACTGATAAAATGAAACTAATAAGGTTGAAACAGATGAGATTGAGACAAGATGATATGGAGCAGCAAGACAGAACACAAGAGATGTAACAAACACAAGAACATAGGTAATATCAAGACTACTCTAGCTATTACTACCCTATAGCTCAAGTACCTGTGGGGGGAGCTCCTCTGGGACCATGGATCTGGGGTTGGACCATATGGGCAGGTCTTGGGTATGATTGTTTGGGGCATCCTGAGACTGACTAGCCAAGTGTTGGTAGTGTCTTGATGCATAACCATGATGCACACAAGGGGGGGCAGAAGGACTTTGGAGTTGCCCAGATACTGAGGGAGGACTGGGGAGGTCATGGGGAATGCTGGAGAAGCATTGGAAATTTTTGGAGAAGCATTGGGGTTTGCTGGAGTGGGTGCCAAGGATAGGGGAGTCTTGTAGGGGTTGGGGGAGGATGGGGGTGTGCTCTGGGCTTGCTGTGTTTGGCTGGAGTAGGCCTGGAGGCAAGGCAGAGTCCAGGGATGGGTCATGACAGTGCACATACACTGGCTTGTGGTTCCCAAGAGATATCCTTGACGCCATACCCCTTCCACTTCATCTTGAACTGTAGCTTTCCCTGGAATATCCTGCTATCCAGAATTTCCTCCACCTCATACTTCTCCTCATCATTTGCTAAGATTAGTGGTGGTGGTGCCTTAGGATGACAGCCAGGAATAGGGTCATCTGGAGCTGGGAACAACTTGACTATGTTGAAGACTGGATGCAGTTGATACAGGCCTGCAAGGAGCATAAGCTGGTATGCCAATGGCCCCACCTTCTTCTCCACCACAAAGGGTCCAAGATGGCAATGTGACAGCTTCTGTGATGGTCTTGTTGTCTTTATGTTAGAGCTGTCT
>JAGGAV010008324.1:0-10777 GCA_017657295.1 Termitomyces sp. DKA64 | reverse complement strand
AATACCTATGAGGGAGCTTGTCCAGGACTGCAGGTCTAAGGCCAGACCATGCAGAGTGGGTCTCAGGTATAATTGTTTGGGGTCTCCTGAGACAGGCTGGCTGAGTGTCAGGAGTGTGTTGATGCATAACCATGATGAGCACCAGATGATGGAGGGGTTTGGAGTACTAAGGGAGGATCAGGGGGATCACAGGGTATGCTGGGGAAGCATTTGGGGATCTCTGGAGAAGCATCAGGTTTTGCCAGAGTGGGCACCAAGGGTAGGGTGGTACTGGCTTGGGCAAAGTCCCAGGGTGGGGTGGAGGTGCAGGGCAGGTTGTGACACTGATCTCTTAAGATTACAAATGTGCAATTCCCTGGTGTTTTGCAAACCAGTACATGTGATGGTACAAGAGAAGTAGAGTAATACAAACACCATATTTCTCATAACAAATCAAATAAGCACATACACAGTGGCCATTATATCCCAGGCAACCATATTATTATCATTTAAAACAGGCATTTGAAGAGATTTCAAAGCCCAGCTTGGTTAATCAGTCTTTTTTTACATGTGGCCCATTGGATAAACCAACAAGAAGGTACTCAACAATAGCAGAGATGCCAGTAGACCATAATAGCAAGTAAGTTGTGATACAGAAAGACATAACTGACTGTCCAATCTCCGACCATGAGCCTTTGGAATGTGAATACTAGGCAATCATAATAGACATGCTAGTCCATACCTGTGTCATAAACCTTGAAAAAGAAAGTTATTGTCATACCTATTATGAGCATGAGCATGGTCTTTTACCATGATAAGTTTGAGGACATACTATTAGAAAGTATGAGAGCAATGATCTGAATGCTGAGAGGCGGGAGACAGAGGAAGTTGTTCAATAGTGCAGAGGCCATAGCCAGTATGATAAATGGAGCGACAATTTTGAAGATCTGTGACATGCATTAGTAATGGTGCTCTGAACACTTTAGAATGGGAACAAACAAGTAGGACTGCAACAGAGAAAGGGCTGTATATGGTTATCAACCGATATACAGGTTCCAAATAGAAGGAGCTATTGATTTGTTTGACATCAATCACTGGCCTGATGCTCTGAATCAAATGATCCTACGACACAGATGCCACACTGCTCATCACTGGAATTAAACGAAGGTCAACCCGGTAACTTAAACAACTCACTTCCCGGCACCAAAGAAGCCGACCTGGACAAAAAAAAGGAAAAACAATGCTATCCGTAAATCATCAGGTTGGAACCGATAAACGTTTTCCCTTTCATCCCCACTTATGGGCAGTCTACCGATTCGGACAATTGACTCTAAAACCACCCAAGTGATGAGGACAGAGGAGTAAGTGACATAGAAAAGGCCTTCGACACTGATGGAAAGGATGACAAACCAGGGACCGATGCCTAAGAAATATGAAAGGAAGTTGGAAAAAGGGGTGTGGTGCGAAGTTCCTAAAGCAAATGCAAGACCTGAGGATACAACTGAGACATTGTAGTTTTAGTGTCAGTCATTTGTAATGACAGTGAGGGAATACCTGGTACAACCCAACCTAGCACTTGATTGTAATATGGTAATCCTTGTCTTGCTTGAAGACTCTGCACAGAGCCCATAGTTATGATCATTATGGCAACAATTAGAACTGCCTATAGACAAGTGTAAAGAAACACGTTATACGGATAAACAACGCATACCTGCACCATGAAAAGATTTGTCAGTGTTCGACGGGTCTTCTTACCCCTAATTTGTTCTACATCAGGAAGAATCGATAATGCCGAAACAGCACCACAAGTGAGGATCAAACATCCTCCTGTAAGGCTATAGGTATAATAAGCAAGATAAACATGAACTATCTCTGTCATATTCAACAGGTCCACTCACATCGCTGGTAAGCTTTCTTGTTTCTCCACAGGCAAAGCTGGGAAGACTGCAGCGGACAGACAAAGAAAACTCCATACTGTAGTCAAAAGTAAATTTTGCTGTATAATCTTATCTGGCCATGTAATGGGCCACACGATTCCGGCGATAATGAAACCAATGCACCACATGAAGCGATGCGTATAACCCATCTATATCTACAATTAATACACAAATATAAAAGGCAAAATCACAATAAACTTACGACCATCCCCTGCATAACAGTAAGAGCTAGGCTGACACTCAATAAAAGCTTCGGAGATGTGATACGAGAATGCACGCGTAGCCCTGCCATCACTTGTAGCAGAATTTGGTGCCAGAAGTAGCATGGGAAGGTAATATAAACATAGAACCTTGACGGTGCGTGCTGCAGGGCAAAGAAGATCCAAAACCCTATCAATGTTGCCACTGCTACTGCATGTACATAGGCTGCCCTTGATCCACCTTGGACCTTAGAAGGTTCTAAGGGATGCCAGACATACAAGGAAGCATATGCAGCCCAGCCAAGATACGCGAAGATGACAATACCATTTATCACGAACTTGTCGTACGTCTGCAGATAGCGAAGGCCATCTAGGCTCGTTCGGATCAGTTCAGCAGACATCAAGCGGGCAGCATGCCAATCTTTAGCTTCAATGAAGCGCTGGATACTTGTGAGTTTTGTAACCCTGTATGATTGGTTTGTGGTGCCATCTGACCCTTCCAAGGCAAAGAAAGGTGTGTAAATAAACGTCCGTGCTTTTTTAAGTTCTAAACAGCTGTTATCGAAGATGAGGATTTTGGAAAAGTATAACAGCTGACCATGTTTTGTTAAATATTGCTCCATTACGACCTTGGGAAAGATGAGTACTCTACCAATACAAATGAAGCCGTAGAGATAACCTTGGCATTTACAAAAGCCAGTTGAGCAAGTAACTCGTCTCCTAGCTCTGGAGAGAGGTATCCAGGCCGAGTAGGGTCGACGTCAGGAAGAACACCGACCGAATTCACCGGCCAAACAATTCCGATCAAGGATGCTATCAGGGCAGCCAAGTCTGCTTGTTCTACATCACGTCGTAACAGGTGTCCTAAACCCCACGGCTGAGAGTACGCATCATGCGAGGAAGGAACGGGATCCGGCAGAGGTCCACGAATACCTCGTCCCCAGGCGATGATAGGAGTTCGTGTATTATCAGGATCTGGTACAAACATGGTATAATGGAAAGACTTTTGCATCGTGCGTTACATACCTCCGTCGCCATGATTTCCAATCGCTGACATACCATGATCAGCCGTAAAAATAAAACTTGTCTCTTGATCATGGTAGAAATCGTTTATGAGATCTTCAGCTTGGCGGACGATATCGTCAACGATTCTTATGTTATCCATGTATTCCTGGGAGAAGTGACCCAAATGAAACTTGCCATGATTTTGGCACATACTCGTGAATGAGGGCGATATGAGTGGCCTGTGCTATCGAGGCCACCGAGGTGTAAAAAGAATATCACTTTGTCGGACCGAAGTTGTGTGTCCAATTTAGTATCACCCCTCGCGTCCTGGAACAGCGCCTTCAGTCGGTGAAGAACCCACAAGTCCAGTGATTTGACGTCTGTGTAGGTGAGCAACAAAGATGACCACGCCAATATATCTATGGGAAATACCTTTAGTATAATCCAAGTTTTCTATATCGTAGCACCATGCGTCCACTTTCCCAGGGGTTGCACCTTGTGCGAACATGGATAAGACGTCAGGAGAGCCGAACGAAAATGTGTGGCTTGATTCGTTGAATACAGAATCGAAGTCTACCTGTTTGAAGTAAGCATGAATCCTTGAAATGGCGTCGACAAGTTCACTGGATCGGTTTTCCATCCCTGCGAGCCATCAGACTATGACTATCCCATGGGAGAGATTTTCTTGCCTTTGTGACTGTAGAAATATCTTCATACACCCCACCTGCAAGTCAGAAGGTAAGGATGTTCTAGCCCGATAGAGATAAAAAGAACACACTAATCATTGCAACGTGGCCAGGGCGAGATTCTGTCGGTACTCGCGTGTGAGAGATTCCAAAGGCGCCCCGTGTTTCTGCAATGGACCTGAGGTACGGTGCTATAATATTTGGTGCATCTGGAATGCTGGGGAACGGCTTCTCGTTGAATAGGAGATCGGCTCTTAGTCCATCACCTGGTACGCCAACGACGATCCAGTGGTCTGAAAGCGGAATCATCGGAATACGTACCGACGATCAGCACAAGCCTCTTTGATTCTGCACGGCCGACGCTATGACTTTGTATGCCATTAACCACCTCATTTGTGAAATAACAGTCAAAAACGGTTTCAATGTAGACGTAGTGAAAGACTAGCCCCAAAATTAAAAGTTTTGGGACATTGAAATGTGTTTTGAGTGGCATTCGGGGTGCTGGAGTTGTTGGATGGGTTATTACCGAAGTTTGTATCAGACGAAGCGAACAATAGCCCAGTGAAATGGAACGCGAGTATATAAGAACAATCTGCACCGGAGCGTACGGACATCAGCGGGGATCCGTTGTCGTAGAATTCCCACCCATAGTTGTGTGGGATCAAAGGGTACAATTGATCTAGTCAACAAGAACCCATTACATAGAAACATCAGACATGAGAATAGAAGTGGAAGAGAAACGATGACACGGTTTACCCTGCAGGCCATGATGGCTTCTCTGACAGCTTTGTTTCAGATGCAAGAACAGTATATGAAGGTTTCCAGAGACCACAGAAACAAGTACAAAAGAACAAAAGCTGATTGTCTAGGAGAGGGCTGTAGGGAGGTGGTAGGAAGGAATTTCCGGTATGAATCCTGTCTCATTTCGTTGTTCCTGCCTCGCTTGCCTAGAGGAGACGGTACGGGCCGTTGCGAGTACGACATGCCCGAGATCTAGATCTTTTATAACACAATAATAATGCCATAGTCTGCATGCTATACATACATATATGAATTTTCTAGTGCCAGTTACCTCTAAGTTTATATACAAGGGTAGTAAGGATTCTGATGTTTCTATCATTGCATGAATTGAATGTACATAACAGCAGAAGCATGTCTGCTTTGACAGTGAGCAAGAATCAATAGGTATAAAGCTTCATGTTCTCTGATCAGTCTTTATCCTGTCATCAGTCTGTCATAGAAGTACATGCTATTTCCATCAGCTGACACTATCCGCAATGTAAAGTGATTATCGGCATAGTACACAACACCTTTCAATGAGGAGTCATACCTTGTACCAATTTTGGTATGGACAACGTATGGAGGAGACATCAAATATAAATACAGGAGGTGCTCTTGTGAAAGTGAAAGATCCATTCAGATGGGAACTACACAAAGGGCACTTATATTCAACAGGTAATGTGAAATCGTTGATGTGACCCTGTGTTGTTCCCAACAAGAACTGTCTGGCAATGATTGCCTCACATAGCCAACTGCTGAACTGTATGTTGGTTAACTGTGATTGAATGACATTGTGATAAGTCCTGAATAAATGGTCTATCAGAGCACAAACACTAGTATATCCACCCACACAAAAGCAGTGTGGTTGTGAATGAAACAGTCAAGTGCACAATCATTCATGCACTGACTCCAGACCAATGGATGTGTTATTACCAGTAGATTCTATACCAACAAACTCATCAATGAGGATACAGGTGCCAGCTTTACCAACTTCACAGAGTGATATAGTCCATGTGGTTGAGTCTGATTTCCATAAGTCATATGCACAGGTATTTGCATGCCAAGGTATTCCAACAAGATGGATGTCAACACAGTCATTCACAACAATATTTGGTGAAGTCAAAGAATGTAATGTGTTTGATTCAACAAACCCAGCTGTAGGAGGGGAAGCACATTTAGCCAGAACAAATGCCACCTGATCTGTCACTATACAAAGATTCTTTTCTATCCACAAGCCACCAAGACAGATACCTAGTGGTGTCTCCATCAAAGGGATCTGATGATGACCACTTCAGCCAGGTGTGAAGCATTGGTGGATGATAGTCTGATGGCTTGCAGGATATGAAAGCTTCAATCAGTTTGTTTCTTTTGCCCGACATTGGAACACCTTGTAGGACATTACAAAGATACCTAATCCAGGACATCTCATCTAACAGCTCTAGCTCTCTAAACTCCAAACAAAGAGCACCAGAAGTCTTTGTTTTGTCATATCCTTTCAAAATAAGTATTCCTGAAGCAGACACACTTCTTGACAGTACAGCTTAATATAACTGATGAGATGTGCATATAGTCAGGTGTACAGGACTTATACGCCATGTCTTTCCTTGAGATGTGTAGTCAGTCATAGCCAAGTTGACAAACACCTTCACTTGTGAACAATTTACAGATATCTTAGAGGTATTGGAAAGCCTGCATTCTATAGACACTGGGGGAACAGCATTCTTAGGAACACCCTCTAGATGCATGGGAGATGGAGGGTTACTCAACTTAACAAACAACACATCTAATACCTACTGACCTTTTGAGCCTGCAATTGATTGCCAAGAATATACCATAGCTTCTTGTCCATTAGTGATACACATTTCAGTTGGGGCATTATAGTAAATGATTACAGGAAGGCCAGTGCAAAGCAATAGCTTACCAGCTATATTTCTACTGTTTGCAGAAGGAAGTTGATCCCACAGTTGCTTCTGTAGATAATGTGAGAATAGCATGGTTTGGAGGTTTGTTTGTGCATTCCTGACTCTTTTGAGTACCACTACTCAAAGGCCTGTATTTTGAAAAAAAGTCAGTCAAAACTTGGTTGGTTCCAGTTGCAAATCTGGTAGCACCAAGTTGGTTAATAGTATCCTTCTGGAAATTGAGGGCAGTGATTATCAAAACATTATGGAATTCATGACTGCTAATAGGTGAAGGTCCTTGGATAGAACTGGACACTTGGCTATTGAGAAAGGCAAAATCCCTGGTGGTATCAGCTTCATACCACATGTTCTCTATTGGAGGGAGCTGCATGGGATGTGATACACACATGATGGATGGACAATTATGAGAACCTAGACAGCAATGGGCTAAAGCCTATGTCTAGCAGTGCAATGAGGTCCTCTGCTCCCTCCATACTTCCTCCACAGCATTTGCAAAACACATATGTACTCTCCTTGTCATCCTGGGACATTGCAACATCTCTGGGACTCTGGAAATGTGGGCATATTGTCTCCTCAACTTCCATGAGTGCTAACAACAGGGTACCCTCTTCAAGAGCATAAGGGCACTCTCAGGGTAGATGTCAACCTCCAGGACAAACTACATGCTCTCATCAAAGAAATACACACCAGCCCAAACTCCTGCCAATTCAAAGACCTGTTGGACCCTGCCTGCTCCTTTCATGTACAGCAAGAAGAAATGGCCAGAACAGGAAGGATTGAAAATGGCCTCCAACATCTTGAGGTCTCTCAATCCTACAGGAGGACTCTTTGATCAGCTCACCACCCACACCATTGGCCTTTTGGCATGCCTCCAGGCCTACTCCGTTCCCAGCACCTTCCACACCTGGGACCAACCCACCAAGCCCAAACCATGCTCCCAGGGATCCCTCCAACCCCTACTTGCTGACAGCAACCTTGCCTCCATCCATACTGTTTCCTACCTACATCAATGAGCCAGAAATTCCTGGCAAGGAACCTTCCCCCTGGGATGGAGCCCTGAAACCTTCCTGGAATTGACTTCCTCATGTCAACTTATCCCCCTTCCATGGATATGCACCACCACCCTGCACCAATGCCCTAGCTCTCCTGTGTCAGCCAATATACCCCAGAGCACCCAGACCCACTTTTCCCCCTGGGCCACCCCAACTCTCCATTTCTCCAATTCCCCTGTCAAGCTGACCCCTCAACACTAACAGCAACTTCATAACACCTTGGCTCAGGAAGGAAAGCTTGACATTCAGAAATCAGGACCCTTCAATGGCCAAGACCCCTGAAAATAGAGAACCTTCCTGACCCAATGTATTACAATGTCTTAAGCTAAACCCATAACTTTCCAACTTGAGAGTTCATGGGTGGCCTTTACCACCTCATACTTACAGGGCATCACCTTTAATCACTATATGGCACTACCCTGGTTCAACCCCAGTACTCTCCAATCAGCCTGCTTGCACTCAGAAATTTTTCAGTAAGTTTGGAGTATTTGACCCAGGTGGAAGAAAACCTCTACAATGTCTGGATGTGCAACAACAAACAGTTTACAACACTCATTGTCCATTTCAAATGGGAGGTCTACAAAGCTGGCTGGAACTACAATGCCCTCTGGCTTGCCCTCCATTGCACCCTCCTGCAATAGATCAAGGATGTTCTCCACCTCAGTCCCAAACAACCTACATATGCTGGCTACAAGGCACTCATTGCCCAGATCAACCAATGCTATTGGGAAGACTGGAGTGAGAATATGGCCCCTTGGATCATCTGGAACCCCTCTGGAAAACCCAAGCTGGCAGTCAGGAGCAACCAATGGCAAACAGCACCCACTGATTCCACATCCCACTTCTGCCCAGAACAATGCCCAGTTAGTGCCACTTGACCCCCAGGACCCTGCCCCCCTGCCCAGCTCAACACTGCCAACATCTGCAAAGCCCTGGAGCCTCTGAATCTCAATCCTGATGATCCCCTGGATCTGGACAACACCCCAGACTCTGCCAATAATCAAGAAGCCCTGTGCATCAATTGGGTCAGGAACAGGCCTCAGATCAACATACTGATGGAGATGCAGGAGCAATGATCAAAAGAGGGTACATGCATCTTATGTGATGAGCAGGGACATTTCATCAATTGGGGCATGCTGTATGGACTGTCAATGAGGAAGACTGCAACTTCCAGTTTGCAGAAAACAACCTAGCAGTTTAGATACTGAAGACACACTAAATTGCAGACCAGACATTGACTTCTTCTCCATCCCAGTTGTGAGGGAACAAACAGCTGCAGACTTATCTGGCAGGAGTGACATCAACACAAACAATGAGCAAGAGTTGAAGGAGCACAGAGGCAGCTAAGAGTTGGACAAGGGGTGAGCACAGTGAGCTAAGCACCAGAAACAATGCTGGGGTTCTCACAGTCAGATCAATGGATAGACTAGTTGAACACTGACATTGTTTGGTCAGAGGATATGTATCCTGCTGACCAGCTTATATACTACATCCATGGCTATTCTATGACTAATGCTATATATAATAAGTGGCTTCAATATGCTAAGCAGTAAAGGCTAACAATACAACAAAAGAGGAACTAGGGTCCAATGACTACAAAAGGCTGACTACTACTATCTGGAAGGTGTAGGGGCATGGTGGCCAGTCATTCAGTAATACTAGAGATGATGTGAAGGCCAGATAGAGTTGGAGTTACCCATAATGCCATTTCTCTGCATAACAGTACTCTCAGCACACCTTCCCTCACAATCATCCCACACCCTCCTCCTCCACACTACCCTCCCCTTCTCCACCAATCCTGTCCACACCCTGGTCAACAGTGGTACAACCAACAACATCATGAACAATTTCTTGGCAGTGCTAGCTCTGCATCCTCTCTGGCACCTCCCCATCTCCATCCTCCTAAAGCTCTTTGACAGCAGCCCCACATCTGCTGGCAATATCATCCACTATGTGGAGACCACTATCACTTTTACCAATGGACAGCAGCAACAGCTGCAGCTGCTGGTAGCAAACATTCTTGTGTTCTGCCTGGCTCTGTACAACTAACCCTCACATTGATTGGCTGAGTCTTACTTTCCATCTCATCCAGAATAGCTTGCCTGACCTGGGACCCTCCCCTTTAATGTCTCACCCCATCCCAATGCACTGAAAGATGCTGCCAATGTTCCCCAGACTCCCTAGGCTCCCCTGTGTCTCTGCTCAAAGTCTGCACAGTTCTTCATCATCAACACTTGGCTCAGCAACTCCCCTGCTGTCCTCCTCACCCTTGTCAACAGTGGGGCCTTCAGCATATTTGTCAGTAACCAGCTCAACATCTCCCATGAAACCCTTGACATGCCATCAGAACTCCAGCTATTTGATAGAAGCCCAACCTCTACCAGAATTACCAAATTCCACTCCAGCTCCCTCAGCCTTGACAACAGCCTGGAGTTCCTGGTTTGCCTTGTGATTATGCAACTTCTGGAGATGACCCTGATTGTGCTCAGGTTACCCTGGTTATGAGACATCAACCCAAACATTGACTGGAAGGGCTCCTCACCATGCAGTTTCCTGGCCTCAAAGCAAGCCTGGCAGCCACCAGCCCCCTCGACCTCCACTTCCCCCATGACCCCAATGACTATGACCTTGATCCCAGTAACACTGGAGCCACTGGCATCCCCACCATGCCTGGTGATAACCAAGAAGAGGAGTAGGAAATAACCCCACTCAAGTCCCCCTTAGGCACACCCAGAAGGCTTCCCCCCAACATTTCCCAAAACTGGTACTGTCAGGGGACTACCCTTTCCAACCTCTGCCCCTGTCCAACACCGACTCTCCTTGCCCATTTCCACTTCCCCAAGGCTTATTCAACAACTCTGGGGCATTCAACAGATCTCTGGGTGATCCATTGTTGCATACTTCAGCTGACTCCAGTCACCTACACAGTCATTCTCATGCCTCTGCCACCCCTTGATGTGCTGCACTGAGCAGAGGAGATCCTTAGACTTGTTCTTTTTGGATTTCCCTCTGCTAGGTGATTAGTCTACTATTTGTATTATCTATTACATATTTAATACACTTTGGATTCCCCTCTGCTAACTGTGTGATTAGCCATCATTCCCGGAGGTTGCCCTTACAGCAGAACAAGTCTCTTATCCTGGTCTGGAAGCCCCTCATAGCCTGCACAGAATCTCTGAGCCACTATCTGTCACTTCCCCACCAGGCTTAAGCACC
>JAGGAV010008323.1:0-10793 GCA_017657295.1 Termitomyces sp. DKA64 | reverse complement strand
CCACAACCCTGTATACTTACTCAGACCCTGTTCCAAGTCTTCCCCAAGGTCTAACCACTCAGTACCTTATCTCCCTTCATCCCTGGCCCTGCCTCCCCAGTTGTGTGGCCCCCAACATCCCTGCTTTCTTGATAGCTGCCCCTGGAACTTTGTACCTTACACCTGGTGCTCACCCTTTGCTTGTGCTACCCCTTGCACATCCCTGGAGTTCCCCAGACTTACTTCAATCACTTCCTAGACCCTGTCTCATTCACTCCTCATGTCTGGAGCTTGCCAGAGCATGGATTATAGATATAGGACATTGTGTCCACCTAGTAAGGACTTGCCCAGTGGATCTGAGCCTCCAAGGTCAGCAGAACCTGACACTGTAGACCTGTTGGGTCTACAAGAAGGGTGTTAACCTGGAAAAATTGGGTAGCATTGCAGTAATTCTGTAATGGTGGCTTGAAGGACTTTGGATAGTTCTTGGTAGACAACCAAGGGGTGGTGTTTCAAGGAGACACTGCCTACAATGTCTGGCCAGAAGGGTATGTTCCACTAGAGTGCACACAGTCAGTGAAAGCTGAAGAGCAAGAAATTCACTTCTTAGTAGAGCATGGACATGTCAGACTGAGTACCAGCCCACCCATGCCCCAGAGGCATGCCAGTTGTGAGGGGAGTAGAGACCCCCCCCCCCCCCCCACTTGACTGGACTACCCTGGGGGAGGTGGACACCATCCAGGGCTAAGATCACTAGGTGGCAACCCTAGCTCATCTCCACCTCCTGGACCTCATCATGGTCTACTGTCACCAGACAGCAGTGGTGGACAACCCAGAAGGGGCCCTCTCCATCCAGGCCAAAGGCCACCTCCACCAGGAGGAAGTCCCCCAAGCCCAGGAGGTCTGGCAGGTCCTCCCTGAGATGATGGGGATGACAAGAAAGAGCCCACACCAGCAGGAAACCTGGCTGGGGGGAGGCAGACTACAGTTCTTCCCAAGAAACAGCTGCAGGGATTCTCAATGCCTCCACAGCATTGTGGATGCTTCACTACTCTGGGAGTGGAGGAGGCCCATGAATGTCACTGTCAGATGATGTATGATCATATAAGGGTAGTGATGGAGCAACTGCTCTCAGTTCAGTTGGCTATACTGGATGGGCTGAAAACTTGGAGGAGTGATTTGTCAAAGACAATCACCCCATATGCCAGATCATCCAAGTTCAGTGAACTTGAGGACTGGCTGATGAGCATTTGCATATTTTATGCAGTAGCTCAGTATGGTGGGGATGGGCATGACCATGAGAGAGTACTAATTCTCATCATAGACTTTCTAGCTGCAGGGGTGCTCAAGTGGTACCTGCAACATGGTCATACATGTTGACAGGAGTAAATATCACTGGAAGTCTGAGGACATGATCCTCAGATTGTATGGCCAGTTTGTACAGTCTTTGACAATGCAAGACACCTATGATGCATTCTGGGATGCAGTATATGTGGTCAAAGAGAGAGTGCAGGGATTCTATGATGCCTTGCTGGACCATGCCCAGAACATGGCCATCTTTCCAGATGAATTCACCATCCACAACCAATTCTTGGATGGGGTTCCCTTCAACATGCTTGTTGCATTAATATGCAATGGAGGACTTGCTCTCAAGGTAAACATCATGGAAGAGTTTGTCTCAGAGGCTAATGCCTATAAGAACAACATATAAACTGCTACACACTACTTAGAGCACAGCAGGAGACATAGAGCTGGACAGCTCTTGTTGTTGGCAGAAATACAGGCCCTAAAGTATGGGATGGCCTTAGCCAAGAGACCAGAGTTGATGGGATCAAAATCCCTTCTATCAACATCCAAGCTGAAGAAGCCAGTCAAGTTGGTGGCTTCAAAACCACATGCACAAAGGGATGAGGGAAGCCTGAAACCTCCCCAACCCAGTGGTGTGGGTCTGGTGGCAAAGAAGCCTCTTGCCACTGGGAACAATGTGGTGGCCATTGCCTCAGGTCAGACAGCAAGAGATGCTGGTCACTCTGTGACTTGTCACAAGTGCAGAAAGATTGGCCATTTTGCTAGTAATTGAAGGAGCCAGGTAGACCTGCTCCTCAATAGGAATGATTGGAAATTGTTCCATAGTGAATCATAGAGCCAGGGTAACTGTCAAAGTCTCCAACAAGTATTGCAATATCTATGTAGACATTGCCAATTATAATTATTATGACATGATTGTAGAAACTCCATTCATGAGGGCCAATAATGTCCTCCTAGATTTTTGAGATGACTGTGGTTGTTAATGGAGTAGCTACTCCAGCTCAATGATTGGAGCTGGAGGATATGGATGGGCATCTGTGGAGTTTCCACACTGTGGAGAAACACTGTGATGAATGCCCCTGATTAGCCAGTGGCATGAAGTGCACCACCATGGAGGATGTAGAAGATGAGGATGATGTCTGGGTGATTTAAAGTCTCCCCAATGGTCATCTATCTCTATTGGAATTAGAGGAAGAGCATTGTGATACTCTTTAAGAGGGAGGAAGGAGGGCATCATGACCCTTGCTACTAAACCCACAACCACTGAAACCAGTGGAAAGGACATTGCTGGAGGCAGAGGTGTCACAGCAGCCCAGGGACAAGAACCAGAACAGTCCTTCCAATGCAAGGAAATGGAGGATTTGGGACAGGCCAATCCCAAAACTGACCCTTGAGTGAGCACACATGATCCCCATATGCCATTGGAGTAGAATCAGGTCATTGCTGACCTAACATGTTAAGAAGGGGTAAGATGTGCAATCCCTTCAGCTAAAGTGTACTGAATGGCAATGGAGGATGAGGTATCAGAACCCAATGAGTTTGAATACTCATCAGGAAGATGGATCAGTAGGACAGAAAGTTGTCCTACATGGATCAATATACTAGACAAATCTGACATCTGTCTTATAGCTTTGTGTGATAAGTATGCAAAAGAGGTGTCATGGGCCAATAGAGGCCCCAGGAAGGCTCAGCCTTCCAGGCTGACCAAAGACAACATACCACATCTCTGGCCACAGTGGTATGACAAGTTCCAAGACATTGTTAACAGTACAAAGGAAGAACCTCCTCCATGGCAGGAGGTCAACCATGAGATAAATCACATGGATGAGACCAGGTGCCATTTGTGCTTTATGCTAAGGTGTCCTAAGTTACTTCAGCAACAACCACAGGATTTAACCACTATGTGCATGCAAAGTGGTTGGAACCATGTGCAGCCAATCAGGCTGCACCATTGTTGTGCATTCCAAAAAAGGATGGTCCCCTGCACATGGCACTAGATGCTCATGAGCATAATGATAGTATGGTCAAGGACATTATGCCCTTACCTGATTGGAAGGTCATTACAGAAGATGTAGCTTGCACACCTATAAGGTCAAAGATTGACCTTATGGATGCATACAAGCAGGTATGGATATGTACCTCTGACATCCCAAAAACTGCATGTATGACCATTACTGGTACATACCACAGTGACACCATGCAGATTGGCAATTGTAATGTGCCAGCCACATTCTAATGTCTGATGACATCCATCTTCCAAGACATTATCAGGAAGTGGATGCATGTGTACTTAGACCATATTTTCATCTTCTTAGATTCAATTGAGGAGCATGAGGAGCACCTCAGAGTAGTCTTCATAAGACTATGAAAGAATAAGCTCTACCTCAAATGGAAGAAGTGTAAGCTTTATGCTGAGCATGTAAAATGCCTCAGCCATGGTTGTTGATGCATGGGGTATTCACCCTGATGTGGATAAGTTGAATTGGATCCAGAAGCAGCATACTGCTAGAACCTACAATGATATCCAATGATTTGTCAAAATTATCTTGGGAACTTCCTTGCCCAATATTTCTGCATACACTGGGCCATTGATGGCCATAATGCAGAATGGGTTGCCATTCCACTGGCATCCTATCCATCAGCAGTGTTTCAACATGATTGAGTGGATCTGTGTCAAACACCCATAATTCAACCTAACAATCCTTGTAGAGAGGATCCTATATCAGAGCTATGTATGGCCAAGGACCCAGCTGGCAGAAATGTCAGCCAGCTGGGTCCATGTCAAAGAAGTTCTCCAATGCACAGCAAAACTATGCTGTGCATGAGTTGGAGACATTGGCCATCCTAGAAGCACTCCCCCAATGGGAGGATAAGTTTTTAGGATGTATAATCCTTGTCATTATGGATCACAAAGCTCTTGAGTTTTCAAAACTCAACAGAACTTGTCATCCTGTCAGTGACAGTGGATAGACTATATGTTGAGATTTGATTCTGACATTACTTATGTCAAGGGAGAACTCAATAAAGTAGCAGATTGTCTACCTCACTACTTTGAGAGTGACTCTCCCTAGGATGTGCATTCATGTTTATGATTATGTCCATGCAGATGTGCATATTGACCCAGAAGGGGATGATCTGCCCCCTAAATGCATGCAGGAGATGCAGGTGCAGATGGATCAGATGTGCACTCCACAATGAACCCCTATGCAGAAGCCAGCAGCTACAAGATTGTCACAAAGTTTGTGATGACAAGGCTTAGCTTATGACAGATAAAGGTGTTGATTCATTGACACTCCCTCAGAACTGGGAGAGCTCAATGAGCCCCAAGAGTCCTGAGAATATGATGCTGGGGTGAGCCATCTTAGGGATGGCTAATCAGACTCAGCCAAGGGATCATTCCAACAAAGTGTTCCTTCACCAGGTAAAGTCATTGTACAGCAAAGATAAGCTCTTTGCTGAAATTTCACAGCATCCAAAAGACTATAAGTCTCTCCAGGTGGCAAATGAGCTAATCTGGACTACCAATATGCTTGGATGCAATGTACTATGCATACCTTGCAACTGGGACATAGTAACCAGGTTGCTCAACCAGACTCATAGTATGGTCAGGCACTTGGGCTTGCAAAGAATGATGGAATATGTTCATTGTTGGTATTAGTGGCTGACAGTGGGTGGTGGCAGATGCCAAGGCCTTCTGCACCATCTGTTGGATATGCCAACAGGTAAAAGAGAGCAATCAGTTCCCTTCAGGGAAATTACATTTCCTGCCACTCCCTGCAAAGCCTTAGGACTCAATCAGGATGGACTTTATAGGCTCATTTCTGGAGTCCAAGGGATATAACTACCTCTGGGTCATTATATGTCATATGACAAATATGGTGCACTTAATACCAGTGCATGCTACCATAACAGTGTCACAGCTGTTATGGATTTACATGCAAGAAATTGTGAGACTGCATGGTCTCACAAGCTCAATAGTGAGTGACAGGGACCTGAAGTTCATATCCAAATGGTGGCATGAACTACACAGCATATTAGGAGCACAGCTCCTGATGTCCATGTCCATCCATCCTCAGACAGATGGTCAAACCAAACATGCCAATCAGAATGAGTATATCAGAGATGACAAAGTATGTGCCAATCAAGTGGAACAGCAAGTACATGTGATCTATGATTCATGAGATCAGGGCTGACTCTCAACTATGTGACCATAGATGATCACAAAGGGGGGCATGTAATAGACTGCTGCTGTTACACTTGATTGTACTTGTATAATAGTTATATTATAATTATTTATGCTTAGTAGCATTACATGACACTACCTATATAACCTATATAATTGTACTTATGTAAGGAGCACCTTACTTCATATCTGTAGACAGAATCATAGACTGGTTTTTTGACTTATGGAGTATGAAACATAGCTGTGCTATTCCAGATCACCATTACAGGCTATAATGCAATCTAGTCTTCCCATGTCCAGGCCTGTTACATAGACCCAGCAGGTCTATGTCTCACCACAGGCTGTTCCATAGTGATGACCAATCCAGCATCAGTTGATGCTCAATCATTAGCTGCCAAGGTACCTATCAATGGCAATCTACTGCAGCTTGTTGTGCAGCAAAGTTGTGTGGCATTTCTCTGGGCTGCTGGGATGCCTGCAGCAATGTCAATGCTTCATTGACAGGGGAGAGTGGGACTAACTGAGTGTACCCAATTCCCTCCTGCACCAGAATCACCAGGTAAAGTCTTAGAAACTGAGTTGGTTCAGTTGGGATGATTCCCTTGCCCATTGAGGACTGGATGGCAATATGTTTAGCTATCCTCACAGCTATGTAAATGGATTCATGCATTGAGATCTTGGGACCTCTGTATGGTCTTACCAAAATGCCCCCAATGGAGAATCTCATCTGGGTCAGCCTCCCCATCCATATGTGAGGTGTCCACAACATCTTCTGGGGATTGTTTCAATAGACACAGATGCCCTGGTTCCCAGATCACTCTAGGCAATCTCAAACTATGGACACAGTTTGATGGGAAACCCTTGCAGGTCCACAGTGTTGCTCTGGAGGGGAGTACCCACAGCAGAAGTTTCTTACAGATCTCCTGTGCCCACTAGGAAGGACCTGAGTCCTCCCACCTGCACTGGCACCAGTGCATACAAAGGTCCTTTGTCTGTGGACATAGAATACACTCTCTTGGAGGGCACTTGTGATCCTCCAGTGGCAACACCACTCAGACCAGCTGGTGCTGATCTCACAGGAGTGGCTGTGTGAGGAACTCCTGGCATAACTCCACTCTCTCTCCCCATGCCAAGCTGTGATGTGGCAAGATCTGGGATATTGCTAGAAACTCACCCACAAACCTAGACAGCGTACTGAGACCGAGTGCATGACGAGAATTATGAGCATAGAGGATGTTCAAAAAAAGATGGAAGACTGCAAGGTCGACTAACGCAAGCGGCAACTGAACAAGACTACACTATGGATTCGAGAGAGAGAAAAGAATCTACAGACAAGCAGAGAATAATGGGGTCCGAAGGAAAGTAAGTAGTCTACGTTGTAAGTTCGGCGGGTATATTTAGTCCGAATTAAGGTTCTGTCCAAACGTCACACTGTCTGTCCGTTAGTAATCGACGGGATTACATCAGAGACTTTCGACATATCCCGGTGAATCACAGGTATCTGCTGAGGCCATCGCAAGGGCAATAAGGACTTTGAAGGGAAAAAACCTCCTTATGATGAAGACAATGGAAGAATGCCAGCGATACCATGATGACCGGTCGAATGCAGTAGATGATGTGGACGCAGGGTGTGGCTGGAGTCGATGACGCAGTTCAAGACAAAGAGCTAATATAAACCTGACAAACGTGCACTGATCATTTGGAAGACAAGAGTTTATAGGTTACCTGCAATGAAACACTGGGAGAAAGATATACATGAAAAAAGTCAGGGCTACATGATTACATGCAATGAAACACTGGGAGGAAGATATACATAAAGAAAGTAAGGGCCACAAGATGCCAAAGTACACAAGACTCGTGACTTTCATTCAAGCTAGTAGACTCAACCCTCTCTAACAACATGCTTCACAGCTTCGGAAAAGATATCCACCCCTTTCTTCAAGTCCTCCGCAGTAATGTTAAGCGGGGGAATGAACCGCACTACTTCATACGCGCTCGTAGTCAAGATAATCATGCCCCTCGCGAGACACTCCTTCGACACGCGAGATGCCAGGTTCTTGGGACTATCCTTTTTGATGAGAGGATCGAAGTCTGCACCAGGGCCTGAGGGAGACGTGAATTCGACCGAAACCATGAGACCTGTCCCCCGAATGTCAAGAATATATGGCGCAACAGTCTGGTCGGCACGCAGTGTTTCGAGTCCGGCGAACAATTCTTTGGATCTAATGAGGAATCAGAGGGGAGATGCGGTAAGAATGAGAGCTTGGGCATACCGAGCCTGGACGTTAGCAAGGATGTTCTCTTCCTTGAAGGCATCTGCGACTGCGACTGCAGCTGCGCAAGAAACAGCGTTGCCGGCGTATGTTCCACCCTATCGAAAGAACAAGATAAGAGAAAAAAACAAAAAATTGCATTTCACGTACGAAAGATCCAGGCTTGAGCTTATCAGTGATTTCCTTGCGACTGACGACTCCACTTAGAGGGAATCCATTGGCCAAGCCCTATATCTGCCTCAAAATCGTTCAATAGCGGAAAGCATGTGTATACCTTGGCGATGACCATGATATCGGGGCGAACACCACTGTACTCGATATTAAAGTACTTGCCGGTGCGGGCACAGCCACTCTGAACCTCGTCGATTATCAGCAGGATGCCATATTTGTCACAGATCGTTCGGAGGCCTTGGAGGAACTCAGGCGGAGCCTGCACATACCCACCCTCGCCGAGGACGGGCTCAATGATGATGGCGGCGGTGTCGCGTGGGGCGCTCCTCTGGGCAAGGATGAGTTCAAGCTGATAGAGAGACTGTGCAACGAGGGCGGATGAGGGTGTAGACGGAGGTAATCCGTGCTGATGCCAGTATGGGTAGGGGGTGGTAAACACCCCGGGCTGAGAATGATGAGAGAAATTGAAAGAAGATGCGAAGAAACGCGTACCATAAGGGGGAAGACACCCTCAGAGTATATGGTCTTGCTGTTGGTCACTGACATGGCGCCATAAGTACGTCCGTGGAATGAGCCTGTAACGGAAGTGTCATCACCCTTCAAGACTCAAGACAGGTTGGAAGAGAACCTTGCATGGCAATTATATGTTGCTTGCCTGTCGCTGTGCGCGCGATCTTGATGGCGGCTTCGATGGCTTCAGACCCGGAGTTCCAGAAAAAGAAAGAATCCAAAGAGGGGTGAGGCATCACCGGCAGCAAACGCTCAATGAGCTCCAGGTAAGGTCTGTGGAACGCGATGCTGCACTGAAAACTCAACCAAATGAGGATGAATCTATCATCCATGATAGTATAATGTACCTGAGCGTGCACAACGGTGAGACACTGTCTAGCCGCAGCTCCACTAACTTTCGGGTGGCAATGACCTATGAAATCGTCAGAACAAAGAGCGGCGGGCCAAAGGTTCACTACTCACCCAAAGCAGTCACGCCGATGCCTGTGCTGAAATCAAGAAGCTTCTTGCCATCCTCATACTCCACATAGGAACCTTGGCCTTTGGCTAGGATGCCCTCAGTAAGTCTCACGAGGCCATTGGTAACGTGTCGATTGCCAATCGCTAGCAAGTCCTCCGTAGACGTGGAAGTCTCGCACGACGACCCATTAGGCATAGTCTCCGCTTTTGACATTCTATTATAACGGACTGGACTGTCGGCTGAGTCAGACGGTCTTGTTACGGTGATATTGGGCACCGACGTTGAGCGAAAGCTAAAGCTCGGAGCTGGTCTTCCCGAGGCCCGCAGCCTACGCCGGGGCTTTAAAAGAGTTCGAAGATCGCCTCGAGGCGCATGAGAAACTTGATGAGGTCATCCATTGATCAATACATATAAATATGACGCAACGGGCGGCCGACATTTCGATAACCTATGTACTTTTCTTCCTACACACTATTAGATCGCTCTAATGGGACATGGAGTCCATGAGCCTGGTATTTAGTCTACATATTGAGCATGAGGGAATAGTCGCGTCAGACCATGGCTACCATTCCCGTCAACTCTTTTGGACATTACTCAGTATCGGATATCAATCTCACGTTCCAGACCCGATGGAGTTCCACGACCACAAGAGGAAGTAATGTATCAATCTATCATCCTCATCACACCCCTATCTTACTATCAGCTGGTCCCGGTCTGCTGCCCCGAACGGCAAGGACGACTGTATTCTTACGAGTGCCTGCCAAGCATGCTCCGACCGTCTCTGATGGATCCTCTGGCTACAAAGGGTTATATTTGAAGTTAGCTGTCATCTCAATCGTTCCTATCCATTTCAATTCCCCCCGCTCCTCCGGGCACTACGGTCATGAAATAAGTCTACCCGTGAGCGCATCCGGGAAACTTTCCTACTCCATCGGTAGGCTAGAATCATGTTCTACGAAGAGAAATGACATCTCTATCACAAATTATGTTGCTCTTCTGGTCTCGTGGTCGTTATCGATGGGTCTCGGATACAATGGCCCTACAATTCTGTCCACTTTTCTTCAAGGGTAGACGGCTTTGGCAGAAGGGGGTTCCTTCTTAGCTGACGACGTGCCTGATGTACTAACAACCATTTATTTCCGAAATTCAGCGGGTTTCATGTCGATTCCGCGAAGCATATCGACCTGACATGGCGCCGATTCTACAGAACGCCTCCTTGCACTTCATGTTTTGTATGGCTGAGCAGGATTGGAGAGGACCTGCTATGTTGTCAAGTAATTCGACTAGTATCTTGTTCTTGCCTAGCTTCAGATTTCAATATCCTTCGAGCCACAATTAGGTTTCGGTTGTGATCTGATGTCTACTGAAATTGTGTATGTGCGATTCTAGTCCTTGATAACAAGGCAATCCTTATGGGCTATCCCACTGCTTGAAGAGAATGTATCACTGACAAAGTTCAACAATGAGGACCTTGGGTACTGCCTGCACTGCAATTCATGATGCCGAAGCTGACCAACAGATTATGAGCTTGTGACATATAAGTGCCGCTTACTACTCACCTGCACACATCAAAGTGCCAATGACACCTCCGCATGAGCGAGATTTGCGGCGAACATTCGTATCGTTCTTACGTCTAAATTTTACTTGATCGTACAGCGAAATTTGTTTACTGTCACGACAATGGGGATATAGTGAGCTTATTAGCCCTTACGGCACCGGAGGAACTCCCGTTTGAATGCATGATCTTTATTTACCGGCACTGACTGTTCACTCTGATTTTTTCTGTTTTCTTTATTGTAGAATACAACAAGTATTGAGCCTCAGTCACTCACGGTAATGTAGTCGACTCAGTTATATTACCTGTAGAATACAACAAGTATTGAGCTACAGGTATGGGTAAGTATGGTGT
>JAGGAV010008322.1:0-10795 GCA_017657295.1 Termitomyces sp. DKA64 | reverse complement strand
CTATGCTCACCTGGAGTTCAATGAGAGTGGTTGAACTCCATGTGGGCGATTGTGACACAAAAAACTACAAAAGTTTGTGACTGTTAGTGTTTATGGGTCCAAGGTACAAATGAGGACTGAGGAATACTAGTGAGTACTTTTGTCACTCCCACTTGATGAGGTCTTCATTTGTTTATGACTCCTAGTGCATCACAGAATTTTTCAAAGGCTTCACATGGGAGGGATTTTGTAAATATGTTGGCTAGCATATCCTTAGTAAAACAGTAATGAATGTTGATTTCACTTGCTTTAATGCACTCATGCAAGAAGTGATGCTGAATATCAATGTGCTTTGCCCTTGAGTGTGCAACTGGGTTTTGTGCTAATGCTATGCAACCTTGATTGTCTGCATGAATAACCATTGCATGCAGTTGAGGGTACCTGAGGTCCTTGAGAAAGATGCAAATCCAGATTGCTTCTTTGGTGGCATTTGATGCTGCCATGTACTTGGCTTTGACTGTTGATAATGCAACAGTGGGTTGCTTCTTTGCCAACCAGGATACTGATTCTCCTGCCACTTCAAACATGAACCTGCCAATTGAGTGACACAAGTCAACATCTTGTGCCCAGTTGGAGTTGGTCCAGCCAACAAGGTCAATTTTCTTGCTCCCACTCCTTCCAAACACTAATGTCATGTCTGCAGTGCCCTTCAGGTAGTGTAGGACATGTTTTGCAGCCTCCAAGTGAGTCTTTCCAGGATTGCTGCCATACTGTGAAATAATTCCAACAGCATATTGGATGTTGGGCTGTGTTTGAGTGGCATACAATAGTGCACCAACAATTTTGAGATATCTGAGTCTGTTCATGAATTTTAAATATTCTGAACATTCCTTTTTGTCCTTGGGTGACTGAGAGGTGGACAAGATTTGCTTTGTAGCAGAGGGTGTGGATACAGGTGCACACTCAGACATGCCAAATCATGCAAGGATTTGGAGGATGTATGCCATTTGGTCTAGGGAGATGGTGCATGATTGTCTGTCTTGTTTGACTTGAATGCCTAGGATGTATTTCAGCTCTCTTAGATTGGGGATCTCAAATTCAGCAGACAGTTCAGCCTTGAACTTTTGCAGGGTTGCAAGATTCTTTGTGGTGAGGGCCATGTTGTCAACATACACTAAGACTAACATCATGATCTCACCATCCTTTTTAAGAATATAAAGGCAGTTGTTTGTCTGGCTCTTTTTAAAGCCAGCTTTTGACATGACTTCATCAAGCTTGGTTTTCCATTGTTGTCCAGCTTGCTTGAGCCCATAAAGTGGTTTCTTTAGTTTCCAGTAGCCACCAGTTCTCCCCTCAATGGTCACTCCCTCAGGTATAGTCATGTATAATTCTTCCTCAAGGTCTCTGCAAAGGTAAGCTGTGATGACATTGACTTGATGTAGCTCCCAGTCCTTGCAGGCAACAATGGATAACAGTGTCTGCAGGGTGGTGAACTTTGCAATGGAGGAGAATGTCTCAGTGAAGTCTTGACCATGAACTTGTGAGAAGCCCTTTGTGACAATTCAAGCCTTGTACTTGGTGATGTTTCCATTGCCATCACACTTCAAGTGGAACACAATGCAACTTCCAACAGCTTTTTGACCTTCAGGGAGTGCTGAAACCCACTCAAAAGTGCCAGTTTTCTGCAAGGTTTTATATTTGGTCACAATTGCTTCCTCCCACTGCTTCAAGCAAGTGGAGGATGCTGCTTCATGGTATGTTCTTGGCTCAGCATCTTCAAATGTGATGTAGGCTCTGTGCTGACTGTCATTCTTCTCCTCAGACATTTTATCACCCATGGTCACAATACCATAGCACTTGACCTGGTGACAGATGCATGTGGGATGCTTCTGCAGAGGTAAGTTCAACCATTTTGAGGTCTTCAGCAGTGCTGCTGCTGGCTGTGGCAGTAGTGTGGGGTTGGGGGCTGCAGGGACTGCATCATTGGTTGATGTCTCAGCAGACTTTGGTTCAGGGTTGGCAGGGGCAGTTGCTGCAGCAAGAGTGGCATTTGCAGTGTCTAGTGGGGCTAGTGTTGCCAACTCCTCCACAGAAGGTGGGTTGCTATGAGTTTTGAATTCTGCAAGGTCCCTGGGACTGTCATCCTCAATAAAGTGCATGTCCTGTGCAGTGATTAGCTTGCCAGTCTCAACATCCTCAAGTCTGTACCCTTTGGTCTCATTGGTCCACCAGCCGAGCATGCAGCATTTTGCTGATGTAACTTCTAGTTTGCCCCCACAGAGCTTCTTGGGAATATTGGCATACATGACAGACCCAAATATTTGTAGGTGAGAGATGTTGGGCTTTTGACCAGTCCAGGCTTCCTGAGGCATGATACCATTCAGAGCAAACATCAGTGAGCAGCTTTGAATATGGACTGCATACATGAACACCTCACCCCAGTAGTGCAGGTCCATTCCAGCAGAATGCAGCATGCAGTATACTATTTCAAAGAGTACAGTGATAGTTCTCTTGGCTATCCTGTTCTGCTTAGGTGTGTAGGGCATGGTTGTTTCATGGAGGACTCCATTGCACCAGCAAAATTTGGTGAGCAACTCCTTCAGGAACTCTGTCCCAACATCTGAATGCATCTTCTTCAGTCTTAGCCCTGACTGTCTCTCAAGCATTGCAATTATGTCTCTCAGTGCAGCACCAGCCTTGCTCTTTTGCTTCAACAGCTGACCAATTGTGAAGCAAGAGCTGACTTTGACAACAACCAAGGCATATTGCATCCCTGTTCATGTCTCAACAGACATCAGACCCATAAAATCAATGATGACAAGGTCCATTTTCTTATAGGTGGTGGTGCTCGCATGAGGGAAGGGTTGGTGGTGTGGTTTGCTGAGGGTGCAGCCCTCACAAACATGGTTGTATGTGGTGGGGGATGATATAGTAAGGCCGGTTACCATGTTCTTCTGTCACATGTCCCTGATTGCATCATGGTTCAAATGCTCTAGGCAAAAATGCCATAGTCAGAGACTCTCACTTGCAATGTAAGCAGACTCAATTTGAATTGTAATGCAGACAATATGATACAAGGTACCTGTGCTACCCAATAGTGACACATGGAATAACTCTGTCCCACCCTTCAACATGACTAGTCCAATATTGGGTCCCTCTGTATAGCTCCTGTAAGTTGCACCCTGATGTTGTAGTGTCCTAAAGCTAATGAGGTTGGCAGTGATCTTGGGAACATGGAGGACCTCAGTCAAGGTGACAGTTTTGGGGCCATTTGACAACTGTGTTTGGAACTTGACAGTGCCACACCCTGCAACAGGTATGTTGCAGGCATCTCTCACTGAAATCCAGTTGTTGTCCAAACTAGTGGTGACAGGTGTGTATGTAACAAAGAAAGATGGATCAAAAAACATATTTGATGGTTGCACCAGAGTCAAGGAGCACATCACCAGTACAATTGAATCTTCCAGCCATGTACACCTGTCTGGGCTTATGATGAAGTTCTTGGAGATCAGTGACAGCAAGGTTGGCAGCTCCTGAACCTTTGCTGGTCTTCTTCTTTTTCTCATCCTCAATGTGCTTGGGGCACTTGTTGACCCAGTGGCCAAGTGCCTTGCAGTAGTGGCACTCATTGTCAGCCTTGGGCTTCTGGCCTTTCTTCTTGCCATTGGACTTCTTTGAGGCAAGCAGAGCAGTTTCACTCTCTTTCTCATGGAATTGGTGGTTGTATTTGGCTTGAAGGCAGGTCAACATGTCCTCAGAGGTGAGAGTCTCCATTCTGAAGAGTTGGATCTTGATGAGATCCCAAGATGACAAATGTGGTAACAAGAGAACAAGCATGCAGGCAACGTGAATGTTAGGGAGTTCCTTACCAGCTGCTGTAATCTTGTTTTTGATGTCTAGCATTGTGGCAATGTGGTCAGCCATGCTGGTTCCATCAGTGTACTTTTGAGTGTATAACTCCTTGAAGTAGTAGTGCATGTTGATTTTCTGCTGGTTGGTAACATGCAAGGCCCACCATCCATCCCACATGGCCTTGGCAGTTAACTTGTCTGCCACATGGGGCCACTGAGAGCTCTCAGCTGCAGACTTCATCAATCCCTGTGCTGCCTGATCCCGCAATGTCCACTCAAGGTATTCCTTTTTCTTGGCTCTCCATGCAGACTCAGCTGGTCCCTCAGGCTTTATCTCAGACAGTTTGTGAGGCTGCTCCTCATCACTGGTGACAATGAGCCAGGGAAAATGAGCTTGTAACATGGCCTTCATGTGCTTGGACCACAGTGCATAGTTTTTGCCATTGAGTTTTGGGAATTTGAAGGCATCTCCTGAGCCAGAGGATGCAGCATTGAGTAGACTGCTTGTGGGGCCCATAACCTGATGAAGGGACATCTAGGATGTATGCAAGGAAGGTTGCAGTTAGCGTGGGGAGGTGATGATAAAGTCTTGGCTTAGGGATCACACAAAGGAACTGGAGTTCAATAAGAGTGGTTAAGTGACATTAGGTATGTAAGGACAGAATGTTTTCTATGCTCACCTGGAGTTCAACAAGAGTGGTTGAACTCCATGTGGGCAATTGTGACACAAAAAACTACAAAAGTTTGCAACTGTTAGTGTCTATGGGTCCAAGGTACAAATGAGGACTGAGGAATACTAGTGAGTACTTTTGTCAGCTTCTTTGAGGATTAGAAACCAAAGTTGTTGTACAAATGCAGAACCAGTATGCCAATGATAATTGGCTGAAGAACTTTGACAACAAAGCTCATTAATGACATGATGACATAACAGTTTATGATTCAGGTTAACAGAACCAGTACTAAATCAGAGCATGAGAGGCAAGCACTTCTACCAGAAGTTTACATTGAAAAAAAGACAACATGTTTTTCATACCATCACAAAAAAAAGATAGTGTAATAAATCAGGTATTTAAGGGAAAGGTAGAAGAAGAAAAGACAAGAAAATAGAGCAAGAATCAAAACATATTTGAAATTCAGTTGCAATGTGAGTGCCAACATATGTCTATGCACCAGCCACCTCTCAAACCCCTACAACCACCACCCACTCTTGGTGCCTGCTCTGAAAAACCCTAACACCTCTCCTGCAAACCCCAGTGCTTCTCCCAGTAGGCTCTATTACTCCCCTGACCTCTCCTAAGTATTCAGGTAACTCCAATACTTCTTCCAACTTTTCCAGCATGCATCACAGGTATGCATCAAGCATTCCTGTGACCTGCTCACCAGTTTCAGGATGTTTCTCACACCTGGATGATCACAACCAACACCTGCCAAGCCTGTGCAGGCATGACAAGCAACTATAGACTCACAGCCCAGGAAGAGGCCCCTCAACAGTAATTAAGTTGTAGAGTAATATCAGTTATAGTAGTCTTGATATTACTTACATTTGTGCCCCATTTTTGTCTTGTTGTTCTGGTCTTGTATTTCTTTATCATCTCAATTTGATCTTGTTTTCATTCTTGTATCATCTTGTCTTGTCTTTCTGTTGTCTCATTTGTATCTCATCTTGATTCTTGTCTTGTCTCATCTATTTCCATTTCCATCTCATGTGCCTCTTTTGTCTCAACTCTATTTTCTTTCATCTCTGGCCTCCATTTCTGCCTCTGTGTTCCACTACCTTTACCTGCAACTTCATATACTTGCTCAGGCCCCATTCTAAGTTATCCCCAAGGTCCAATCACACTGTACCTGATCTTCCTTAACCCCTGGACCTGCTCCCATCACTTGCATGACCCAGACACCCCCACCTTCTTAATAGCTGCCCCTAGAACTTTATGCCTTACACCCCAGTGCTTGCCCCTTGCTTGTGCTGCCTCTTGCACCTCACTGGAGTTCCACAGACTTACTCAGACCACTTCCCAGACCCTGTCTCATCAGTTTCTCATGTTCAGAGCTTTCCAGAGCACAGATTATATGTGTAGGACATCACATCCACCTAGTAAGGACTTGCCCAGTGGATCTGAGCCCCCAAGGTCAGCAGAACCTGACAGTTTATTTGAATTTAATTTCATCTGTTAAGCTACCATGGTACAAACATACCATGTGAATCTTCATCACTTAATCATTTGTATATACAAACAATTATGTAAAAAAAGTTCAAAATGTGCTGATGCCCTGCCCTGCTAAACTACATGTCTCCAAAATGTGCACCATGTGAATCTTCATTACTTAATCATTTGTATTATATCAATGATTAAGTAAGTCCATGTGCTGATATTGCAAATCTTCAAAAAATGCACTGCATGATACATTGGCATATAAAGATTCATTTGTATAAGGCTTCAAAACACATAAGCTTCATCATTCACATATATGGATGGTCTATATAATTTTGTGTAGTATTGCAGCCATACATTGATCTTGTCTGTTAAATTTATTCTTTTGCTATTTGGTATACCCATATTAGTATTTGGTGTTGCATTAATACATATCACATTGAATAGAACATCTAGACATGTTTATTCATGGGTCAGAAGATAGACAGTATATCCTTAAAGGTATCATCAATTTTGCAGACTTACATTATATATAAACCCATCATTATCCATGTGGTTCCATGGAAGAGCTAACCACCAGTCAAACCTTGGTACTGGAAGATGACACATTAGATTCATCAGAATAGCTCTGTATGTCATGATTTAACATGAATAACTGTAACCTATATATACTACTGATATAAGTATTTCAGAAATATGAATGTTTATGACTGGATAGATCTTGGTCATGCCATGCTTGCAATGGCCCATACATGCAGGTATCAAAACCAAAGAGATAGAACTCCAGGTCCACACAGGGTCAAATTTGGCTTCAGCCACAGACCAAACAATAGAGATCAGCATGGTTCAAGAATAAAAAAAAAGTTTCACAAGGGTCAGCATTCGTATCAATAAAAATGGATGAATGTAAAGGGGGAAAATCAGGCTAACTACCGGCACCAGGTGAGACACAAGAACACTGAATCAGCTCACCAGATACAATGACCAGAAAAGATAAATATTGAGGTAAAATACATTCTGCAATAACGAAGAATTGAGAATACCATTCCCATCCCTACCAAAGCACTAAAAACCCTACGGCCAAAAAGAAGCGCAATCACGTGTATCACGTGACACAAGCTTGGACGCAGAATAAGTCGGAGTTTTGTTTGGGAGACAGATATCCACTACAAAGTAGCGGGAATAATATCCATCTCTACTCTAGATCTCGCAATTTTCATTCCAATCTTATGCATATAGATTTAATTCTTAGCCCCGCTTGAACAATTCGAATGGACATAGATTTGGAATCTCCGGCCCGCCCTGATCCGTGATGACCGGTCGGCATGGTCGGTCACGAGGTGGCGGCGATTCTGCAGGAGATCAAATTTGTCCTTTAGCTTCCACCAGCTACTTAGGTCAAGATTTAATTCATCCATAGAATACAGAAGATACCTTCATCTCAGAGGCCACATAAGCCGCCACTGAACTAATATTATTGACTATCTGATTCGATATCAGGTCTGTTTTGGGGTCAAGGGTGGTTCACAGTAGCATACTATTTGGGGGTGGATTTGTGATTAAATTTGAGATACCTTGGATCAAAACTAACATGGAATGGATGCTTGGAAAATGTATTTAGACAGCCGAGTCCAGCATAGACCGGGTGAACTGTCAGAGTCTAAATTTGCATAAATCGAGGGTCACCACCAAAAAAGGACTTTGACCGCGTGTGTGCCGCAACCTATCTCGTGGCCGGGTGGTAACCGCTTCTCGCCCAACTCATCGATAATTTGGGTGCAGCTTGTTTGCTGCCAGACATCTTGCCTTCCACGGGTGGTCGATCCGCAGACCATTTTGGGTCGATCAGGTTTACTTTTGTTGCGAGACATCCCACAAAGCCGTGCGGCTTAGTGGAACTCCCAACAGTGGTGTCGGGTGCAAACCATGAGGGAAATCCAAAGGTGAGACAAGTCCACAAGGAAATGTCTGATTACCACCCTCGTTTTGGACAAGTTTTGTTGGCAGGAGGACTCTTGCCCCAGGCCCGAATGCACTCTGGATTGCGTAGTCGGCCCGTTTCTTCTGCAAAGAATGTTCAGGAACGCCTGTGGTGCTTGTTGTCTATTTCAAGTGTCTTCATGACAGATGCTTTGATGTGATATATCTACAAATTTCAACAGCCTCCGCAGGCCAACCATCGTACCAAAAACAAAGTAGCAACAAAACTCCTCTCCCTATGATCCGGCCATGGCGCCGCAAGCCTGGTTAAAAGACAGGCTCGAGACCTACAATTCACGCCCCATCCATTTTTCGATTTCTTTCGAAATATGATATTGAATAGTGCTGCTCAATGGTCCTTAACATCTATTAGTGTATTACTCATGGTACTTTGGATCACATTTCTTAGTCCGCGGCGCTCTAAGCTGAGAGCGGGTCGTCGATTACCTCCGGGCCCGAGTGGAGTACCACTCCTTGGAAATGTCTTACAGTTCCCTACCACAGTACGTCTTTTATCCCCTATGTATGAATAAATGTTGACACTGAGTGGGCGGTGCCCGCCAGCACATAGCAACATATTTTAGGCATTTGATCGGGGAGTATGGAAGCCTTGTGTCTTTGAACTTGGCTGGATATGTGAGATTTCTTCATACTTGTTATGCCCTCTCTTATTCAACGTTTATCGTTCTTAGACCGTCATTCTTGTCGGAACTTGAAAGTAACCAAAGAACTAGAAAAGCACTCGGCCAAGCATTCATCGCGCCCAGTGCTGCCCTACATCGTCAGTCTTTCTGCCTGAATTTCTGTCAGCAACCCCCTCATGAGTTCAAATATCAGCGGAAGTATATTGATCCCAAGAATGAGTTTTGGGCTCTTAGCGACGAGTGTGCATCGCACAGTCTTGGACGAAGGTTGGCCGCCAGGATCATGTCGCTCGTACGAGCTGGAAAGACAGAGCCGCTGCACACATACGAAGCCGTTCTGAATATTCAATTCCTGCTTGATGATGGTGGCAAGGACTGGTTTCACCACATGGAACGGTACGCCACTTTCTCCATCTCCTGATGAGTCCAACCCCGATTCTATCACAACATTCAGAGCTGTGTTAAGTACGGTTCTGACGGCGGCGTTTGGCATTCAATGCTCAACTGGTCACGAGCCAGAGCTGAAAACATTACTCGATGTAAGTAACATGTCCAAAATCCTGTTGCGGCGTGGCTTTAACAACAAGGCTTGGCTTCTTGCCGAGACGGCTAAGCTTGCTACACCGACTGCCAGTATCACAAACATATTTCCCTTCCTTGACCTCATTCCCGGACCAATGCCATGGCGAACCCGTGCACAGTTATTCCGGAAACGAAACGACGCATTTTACACAAAAATCGTTGAAGATGCTGTCCGGCGAAGGGAAACGTTCGGTACGGAACCGTACGTTGTTAACCGTAGAAAATCAGACCGATATTGATTATTTTTTTTTTCATCCAGCTGGGCCGCCTTGTTCGCAAAAAAGGATAAGCCTGATGGAAATCAACGCCACCTCGTGAGAATGTTTGCCTATGTAAGTAATGCTTTCGTAATTTGGATGAACACAACAACCAATCTAGTCTGGGCAGGCAGCCGTAGAGTCGGTAATAAATATTTGAATGGTATGCACTAGCTTTTGCTTAATCGATATCAGACTACGATTTCTCTGCACACCTTCGTCCTTGCATGTATTCGTTATCCTGAATGGACTGCGATAGCTCAAAGGGAAATCGACAACGTCGTAGGAAACGACCGGTTGCCCACCTTTCAGGACCGTCCTTCCCTTCCCTATGTAGACGCTATTGTTCGTGGTATGATCTTTGCTTGCTCTATCTTCTTAAGCATAGCCTGAGTAACAACTCCAGAGATTCTTCGATGGCGTCCTGCAGGTATGCTCAACCTCTCCGCTTAAGCCAAAACTCACTCGAGAATCCAGTCCGCTTTGGCGTGCCGCACCGGTCAAGTGCTGACGACGTGATTGAACACCAGGGAGAACAGTACTTCATTCCGAAGGATAGCATTATATTTGCTGTTACATGGCAAGTAGGCCTATCTAGTTATCACTTGCCAGTATTCCAAATCTGTTCATGATAGGGCAATCGAGCACGACCAGTCGAGATTCCAGGATCGTGACCGCTTTATGCCCGAAAGGTTCCTCGACACAGAGGGAAAACTCACACCGAATTACGAAACAAGCGCCTTCGGTTTTGGTCGGCGAGGTCGGTACTATTCTGATCTTCTAGACGAGTTCCTGATTCTTGTCTTGACAGTATGCCCAGGTATTCCGTTTGCAGAACGATCACTCTGGATAATTGTCGCCACCATGCTCTGGACTTTCAATATCCGTGCATCCGATGCCATTGAGCCAACGACTGGTTTACCGTTTCAGTACGATGACGACGACGCGGCCTTCCGTGGACCTGTTTGTGACCATTTCGTCTTGTAGGATACATACTAATCAACTTCTTCACCCAGTTCTCCAACTCGCCTCTCAAGTTTCCGGCTGTGTTCGAACATCGCTCCCCGCAGCGAGCCGAGGTTGCCAGAAGGCAGTGGGAACAGTGTGAAAAAGACTTGAACATACTACTCCCTGCATCAAAGGATAGCTAGAATCGGGCGCATACACTTGACGTATTGCTTAGATTCATATGTATGTTTTGCGATTTAAACTCGGAGTAGTTATTTTCTATGCTCCTTCTGATATTCATGGCTTGTCAGTGATGCAATCCCCACGGTAGCATCTCCGTACCAGACAACATATCTTTTAAAAAATTCTCATTGTTTTCATTGTTTTTTACTGTTTGCTTT
>JAGGAV010008321.1:0-10805 GCA_017657295.1 Termitomyces sp. DKA64 | reverse complement strand
ACTTAGTAGTCACCTGCCATAGACACTGGACTCTATATCTCCTTTTGTCATATTGATTACTCATTGCTTAGCATACCCAGGCCACTTACTACATACAGTATTAGTCATAGCATAGCCATGGATGTAGTATATAAGCCAGTCACAAGGATAGAATATCCTTTGACCAATCAATAGCAGCATCTACCAGGTCTATCCACTTGATTGATTGTGAGCTCCCTAGTGTTGTCCAACTCTGTCTCTGCCCAGCTTCAACCCTCATCAGCCACTTGCCTGTGTTAGCACTCACTTGCTGCTTACTTGTCTCTTGGCTCTTGCATTGCATGATAGAAGTATCCCACAGTGTTGAGCATTCCTTCACATCTTGATTGGTCCCCTATGTCATCCACATCTCTAGCCTATAACATCCAACCTACAACCTACTTTGACCTCACCCTAACCTCTACAGGCTCTATGTCATTCTCCCCTGCTATATTTGCCCAATTCCATGGATTCTATTCAGAGACTGTTAACTCATGTTGTGGGATTCAAGAGCAGGCTAGTGGCACTTGAGTTCACTTGTATGCCCATGCCCCAGGCCACTGTTGCATCTGCCCAAACAGCTTTGCAGCCTAGTATGGGTGGCCACATGGTTCTCAAGGGCTCAGCCATGTGGACAGCTCCTCCTGGGCAGCCCAAGCCTGAGCCTTCCATCAAACCTCCTATTGCAACCACCTCTCAGATCCCCTGACATGTATTTTACCCTACCACTAATACTCCCCTCATCATCTCCCTTGCTTGGGACCTTCTTCCTATGGATGGTTGCACCCCACATTTTGAGTGTGCACTTGAACTTCCTGCCTCTCTGGTTGTGCATGTGGTTGGTCATCAGGGGCAGGGCCCTAAGCAGGCCCTTGACATCTCCAGTGCCTGCTTGGCTGCCTTCACAGTTGGCTCAGCTGGAGGAGACCACCAGTTCATCTCTATCAGGAGCTCTGATCAGCAGATTGGAGAAGCCCTCATGGTTATCAGAAAGCAGATAGCCAAGAAGTGAGCCCACATACCATGGAAGCAATGCTCAGGCAACATCACACCAGCAGTTGCTATGCTGGCACCTTTGGGACATACCACACTGTCTGCCCCTACCTCTACCAGGCCTGGAATGCCCTCTACTAGTGCTCCAGCAATGAAACACTCTCAGTCCACTGTCATGGCCTCTACTCCTACTACTTGGCAACTCCCGTCTCTCCTTCTGGACTCACCAATGTTGAGTGTTCACACCAGGGCCACACCAGCTCTGGAAATGGACACAACTTCACCAATAATTCTCTTTACTCCAGTGCCTGATGTATTGACTCCGATAATACAATACACCTTTGGACATTACTCCAGGAGGGCAGAACCAGCTGTTGCATGCTGCAGTCAGCCTTTTTGGAGTCATGTTTAAGTAAAGATGCTGTTTATCAGGTCAACAAACCTTGAGAGGGGATGATGTAGGGGGATGACCCTCTATGGGGACTCCACTCTATTTGGGCCTAGCCCTACAGATGTACTGGACTGGCTGCCCATCTCTGTCTGCTCCACTCCCATCACTTAGTAGTCACCTGCTGTAAACACTGGACTCTATATCTCCTTTTGTCATATTGATTACTCATTGCTTAGCATACTCAGGCTGCTTACTACATACAGTATTAGTCATAGCATAGCCACAGATGTAGTATATAAGCCAGTCACAAGGATAGAATATCCTTCAACCAATCAATAGCAGCATTTACCAGGTCTATCTGCTTGATTGATTGTGAGCTCCCTGGCATTGTCAGACTCTGTCTCTGCCCAGCTTCAACCCTTGTCAGCCACTTGCCTGTGTTAGCACTGACTTGCTGCTCACTTGTCTCTTAGCTCTTGTGTTATGTAATAGGAGTATTCCACAGTGTCAAGCATTTCCTCACAGCAATATCTCTGCCCCTTCTGCAATGAGCACCAGGACAACTGGGATGAACTCCTTCCCAATGCTGAGTTCCAGTAAAACAACCATGTTCATGCAGCCACTCAAAAAAGTTTTGCCCTTCTTCCTGGACACCAGATATCACCCATGCATGGGCTTTGAACCCTGGGCCTGACCTTCAGAGAATGAAGCTGTGAACAAGGTGGTGGATCAGATGAAAATCACACAGGAGGAAGCCTGGGCAGCTCTGGCAAAGGCAAAGGACAACATGGCATGATATTATGACCACAGAAGGACTCTAGCACCCAAGTACCAGCCTGGAGGTTGAGTTTACCTGGATGCCTCTGATATTATGACCAGCCAACCATCAAAAAAGCTCTCACACTGACTACTGGGATCCTTCATGGTAGAATGACAGGTAGGACCCCTAGCTGATCAACTCTGGCTCCCCACTGGAATGTGCAACCTTCATCCAGTATTCAATGTGGTCAAACTAATACTGGCCCTAGCAAACCCTATTCCATGGTGACACCTGCCACTCCTGCCACCTCCAGTGGTGGTCAACAACAATGAGGAGTATGAGGTGAAAGAGATCTTAGATAGTCACCTATTCTGGCAGCAGCTACAATATAAGGAAGGGCTACAAAACCAAGGACATCTCCTGGGAACCCCAGGAGAATGTGCATGTGCCCAGACTCATCAGGGAGTTCCACCAGAGGCACCTAGATGCACCCTGAGCTATCCAAGGGATCTATCCCATCTCACCAGCTGACCAGGCAGTCTGGAACTTCTTCTACATCACATGTCAAGATGCCACACACTAGAGGGGGGGGTGATGTCAAGGGACTTCCCATTTCCAACTGCTGTGCCCAACCTACACTGACCCTCCTAAACTGACTCCCCTCCCCTGAGGCTCACTCATCACTTCCAGGGCATTCTTCAGATCCCCAGAGATCTCTGGGAGTCATCTGCCTCTTTGGAAAACTCCTGGAACTTGTCATAATCCCTCATTGAGCACTTTCCTGAGGTTAAAGTTAGCTCTAGTCATCTGTACAGTTGTTCCCATGCCTCTGCTGCCAACTGATGTGCTGCACTGAGCAGCAGGGATCCTTAGACTTGTTCTCTTTGGATTCCCCTCTGCTAGGTGATTAGTTACTATTTGTATCATTGGTTACCATTTCTAATATACTTTGGATTTCCCTCTGCTAGCTGTGTGATTTAGCCATTGCTCCTGGAGGTCATCCTTATAGCATGACTCCAGCTGCCCTAGACCCTCCCATAGCCCCTGAACCTCCAGAACCCTCATGCTTGCTGCCTACAATGCCTTCTCTTGATCCCACCATGCCACATCCCTCTCTTGTCATGCTGTGTCCTGGTCCTCCTCGCCTCCTGGAGCTCCCGCTGCTGTTGCTGCAACTGCTTTGACAGCTCCTCAACCTGCCAATGCAAGACTGCATCTGTGGACAACAACAAGGGGCTTGCAATGCCCTGGGAGGAACCCACCAGTATCCCTGATCCAGTGAGTGAACATGGAGACTGGGAGGACTGGCCATCATCACCTCCTCCCAGAGCCTCTTGCTGGGGCCAGCCTTCAGGGGTGGGGACACCCATTGCTTGCTCTTGTCCCACATGGTCAGGGCCCCCTCTCTATACCCACCTCATGGTGGACCCACCTTTTCCAGGGGCTACTCCTCAACCCCACTGCCCTATGGACCAGAATGTCCTGCCTGCAACAACCCCTCACTCTGCCCTAATACCCTCCCCCTCTGCCCCTCATCCAGTTGTTCTGCTATCCAGTCCACCTCCCACCCCTGTTCTATAGTTATACAGATCATGCACTAATCCCACAAGATGGAACACTTCTTGTGCCTTGCATGGCATGGGAGGCAAAGAGACAAATCCTGACAGGACCACAACACTGGCTCCTTGAACCCACAATGTTCCCTGCAGCAAGTACAGAGGACACACTAGACAACTGCTTAGCCAGATTATGGACATAAACCACCAAATACTTACTGGGGCCTCCACCTGACACCACTCCAGGGTTGGGGGCCCCTGGATCCATCCAACTGCCTCCACAAATTGCTCTGCAGTCACCTCTGCCTGCACCACCCTTTGTGCCTCCAGGATGACTTGTACCATCCCTGGCCCCAAGATTGGCCTGGGAGGGCAAAACAATGGCCTTGGGGCTGGCCAAGCAGTTTGCCCTAAACTCCTACCTAGAGAAGGGCCTCTGAAGGATCCAGCCACAGCCAGGGACAACTCTACAACTGAGGTCAGTAGGCTACCATTACAAAAGCCAGCCCACTTATGATAACAATACATGGTGTCCACCCTACACCAATCCTGCTACTGATTGTACACATCCTGGCACTCCTTGTATGCTGCCCAGACATCTACTGCATTCTTGTCAGAGGGAGGGGGGCTTTTGGACAATAAAGGCTCATGGGAAGACATTGGAGGGTAACTATAGAATGCTGGGATATGTTTTGTTTCATTTCTATTTTCCTAAGAGGATCTTCCTGACAAGAACCCATCATGCTTTGCCTTTGTTTCCCATGCTGCCGCTGCTTGCCAAAGACATACTCTGCATCTCAAGTGTCTCAACACTGAAGAGGGGGTGATGTCATGACCTGTCCCTGGACCCCCACCTCTTAGAGTAACCCCTGGACTTTGCTCCAGCCAAGCCCAGTAAGCCCTAGAGCACATTCTCACTCTTCTAGAACCCCTACAACCCTCCTTCAACCTCAGCAGCCACCCTGACAAACTCTGACACTTCTTTAGCAAGCTCCAATGCTTTCCTCAGAAGGCTCCATGACCTCCCCAACCCTCCCCAAGTGTTAGGGTAGCGCTGGCACTTCCTTCACCTTTCCTGGCATGCATCATAAGTATGCATCAAACACTGCCAATACTTGCCTGCTAGTTTTGGGATGTCCTTACACTTGGATGGGCATAACCAAGACTTGCTAGGCCTGCCAGCCCCAGCCTTAGGCCCACAGTACCAGAGGAGGTCCTCCCACCAATATTTGAGTCCTAGAGTAACATCAGTTACAGTAGTCTTGATATTACCTACCCATATATTGTTTCTAGTTGTGTATCTATCTGTTTATGTTTCTGTCAATCTCTGGCTCATTTTTCCAATCTCTTGTCTTGTATCATTTCAATCTTATCTTTTCCTTCTCTCATCTCATCTTGTCTCATCTTGTTTTAAATTTCTCATCTTACCTTGTCTCATCTTGTCTGTTTTCCTTCTTGTGTTCTGTCTCAACTCTATTACTTTCATCTCCAACCCCACTTCTATACCTATGTTCCAGAATCCCTTCCTGCACTTCCACTTACCTGCCCAGATCCCATTCTAAATTGCCCCAAGACAACCCTGCCTTCTTGATAGCCACCCCCAAAGCTCTGTATCTTACTTGCCCAGGCTTACCCTTTGCTCATGCCCCTCCATACACTTTTCTGGAGTTCCCTGGACTCACCTGGACTGCCTACCCAGCCCTATAACATCAGTTCCCTTTGCCCAGAGCACATCAGAGCATGGATTACATGTATAAAACATCATGTCCACCTAGTAAGGACTTGCCCAGTGTAGCTGAGCCTTCACAGTCACTGGGACCTGACAATTACTCTTATTAGTGTCTCCATCATCAAGGATATCTACATTGAAATAGCTTCCTTCAATGGCTTGGCAATGTCAAGGTCAAGATAGAAGTACTTTAATTACTTTTAAATAATAAGAAGCACTTACAACACTAACAAGTATTTAAAGTAATATCCACTTTGTATTGCAGAAGATAATACCAACTGTCTAGAACAGAATCCAATCAATGGAGGAAGACCAGCTATAGAGAATAAACAAATTGATAAACTTGGACTTAGAAAAGGATTGAAGAAAAATTGACCTTTTAGTTCTGAAATATACCTTTTATCTTTATTATTTTCTGCCCTTTCTACACCCGTGGACAGGATGCCTTTCTCAAATGCCACATTGGGTGCTACGTAGGGAACAATAGGATAAATAATATAACCTAAAGCTAAATTGTAATTGAATATTGAATAATGTAAAATAAAAAAGATTCTATCAATTGTTCAGAGTTTATTGATAAAGCTAATAATATAAATCCAAATCCAATGTGTGAGTGAACTAGAGAATGGCCCCTACTACCAGGACATGCCCCCCCTTTCCTGAACTGTACATGATATTTTCCCATCATATGGCTCACCAGTTTATTAGGAAGATTGCTTAGATGTAAATTTTTTGGGGTGTTCCATATGACATTTTCTGCATAGTGGAATTTGTTTTCTGCATCTCTTGGCCATTAATTCAGCAATTTTTCTTAGTTGACATGGATTCAAGTCTTTAAGGTTTTAACTTGATTCATTTCCACTCTGTAGTGTAAAAAAAAAAGGAAATTGCAATTGCAAGACACACTTCAAACATTTCAGATTTTCTAGAGATGCTTTAGATATGTTGCTGGCATAAAGAGTGGGCATCATTCTGTTTTCAGTGATGTCAGATTTGGCTTCAAGATACTTTATCAGGTGAATTTGATCTTGAAGTCTCAAACTTTATTAGCATAGGTTGATTCTACAAATGCTATGTTATCCTTACTTCTCATGTTTTTACTGTAAACCTCAAAGATTTTCTTCTGGCTATGTTGGCTGAATTTTGCAATTAGGAGTTTTGTACAAGAAGATATCAGGATGTTGTGGATTTTTTTAACACATGAGTCAACAGCAGCAAATTTTGTGGACAGGCTTCCCATGTATAGCAAGCAGTGAAAAGCTCCCATAATGTTCAATCTACATAGACTCCTATGTCCAACATTCAATGAATATAATATGTACTAGTAGTAGTGGAAAATTGCCAAGGGGCTCAGGTGGAGATTACAGTAGTTCACATCCAGTGAACTGGATGTCTTATGGTGTCTTGGCATAGCAACATAGGAGTCACATGTCAGTAAAAAATTAAGGACATTTTTCCCACACACAGTCAACAGTGAGGTAGAACCTCATGTTGGACCCTGATGGTGCTAGTGGCCACCACATACACTCATTGTGTCAGGCCATTGGTGCAGCATGTTGCAAGAACTGTCATTTGCTTGGATGCCCATGCCAAGGACACACAAAACAATACTGCATTCAGAAAGGAGGGGGAATGGCCAGAAAATCACTTTTTGATGTGCCCATAGCCCAGAAGGCAGCAAAAACCAAATCAGAATCACCTCCATCCAACCCCTATTCCTCCACAGCAAAATCATTTGTTGCAGTGACCAGACTGGATGGAACAATTTTGGTATGTTGACCCATCCAATCTTGGACAGCTCCCTGTTCACCAGAGAAGGCAGCCTTTGTGGCTTTGTCACTTCTGCCACATCTGCACCCATTTAGAATGAATATATTCTGGAGTGTTGGGAACATATTGGATTCATGGCATTTGAAGAAGTGAGGAAAAATGTCAACTGGAATGAATACACAAAACTCATCCAAGGTTGCATTTTAGCCACAGACATATCTCCTATGCCACAATCCAAACATGTGCAACTCATCTCAGTAAATTCAACTCCATTCCTTGTTGATTTCAGTGCAACAGTACACATAACTCCATGTTGCAAGGGTTTCCTTATGCTCTGCCCCAGTCCACCTCATAATGTCAAAGGACTCAGGGAATTATCAGTCACTGCAATAGGGATAGGAAGTATCTGCCATCTCATTGAAAAAAGAGCCAACATGCTCCTCAAAGAGGCTCTCTATATTCCAAATCCCACTGTCCACTTAGTCTCAGTCAGTTTGCTTGCCATTCACTCAGGCCTCAACTCTCTCTTCAATGATACATCAGTCAAGATTCTTCATAAGTCCACAGGTGTGCTTGTGGCACAAGACCCACTCATTCTAAACCAATGCCTCTACACCCTTAATCTTGACTCTGTACTCACTGAACACTGCACATTTGCCACACAATATGCCACCAACCTGGAAACCTGGCATTGTCATCTTGTACATGCCAACTACCAGACAGTCATGGATATGGCAAAATCTGGCATGGTCCCAGGTATGCCATCTACTCTCACCTCAAAACTGCCAAAATGCAACTCATGCATTCTTGGAAAGCAGACCAAGAATGCAGTGCCTAAAGTGTGGGAAGAGAGGCAGAAAGCAATGCAGAAGCTAGAAATTGTCTGGGTAGACTTGACAGGTCCACAGGCTGTTGTATCTCACAATGGCCATAGATACATAATCATAATGAATCTGGTTGACGATTTCACAAGTGAGCACTGGTCAATACTTCTTTGGAAGAAAGGGGAAGCATTGATGCACCTCAAAGCATTGCAAGTAGCATGGGAAAATGAGGTTCAAGGCAAACTCAGTGTCTACAGAATCAGACATGATGGCAAGCTCAAGGGACATGAGATGGAGGCATGGCTCTTATTGCAAGGTTTAGAGCAGCAATTTGGCACAGCATACACCTTGGCACAGATAGGACATGTTTAACACATGCATCACACTCTCATGGGCAGGGCTTGAGCAATGTGGATTGTGGCAGGGTGTCCATCAGACATGTGGGATGAATTTTATCTTATGGCATTGCATCTCCAGTATACACTTACAAAATCCCCTGAAGGTGTCACTCCTCACAAGGCATGGACAGGACATTGACCAAACTACTCCTACATGCATGAGATTGGATGCAAAGCTTTTGTCTTAATACTGGCACAACATAATCCTCAAGTCTATGCACAGTCAACTGAATGTATTCTTGTTGGCTATGCTCAAAACTCTAAAGCATACAGGTGCTATGAAAGGAAGACTGGAAAGATTTATGAGACATACCATGTCAGGTTCTGCAAAAGTCACAAGGGACATCCTCATCCTCTCATGCCCATTCCTAACAATGTCATGCTTGGCAAACATGCCACTCTTAAGTGCACAGATCAGGATCCAGTTATCTTCAATGATGATAACCTCATTAGTGCAGGAGGATTTCCACAATTGCAACTCAGAACCTGACAGGAACTCAGTGGACAGCCACATGTAGAAGACCTTTCAACTCCCCTGCCCCACTGATCCAGCCACATTCTGGTTCCAACTGCAAGAGCAGATCTCAAAAATGCCCCACCTTTATGAGTGCAGAGAGCAGTACAAGAATATATAGGGGCAGGTGAATGCTTACAAGCACAGCAATGTAGAACCAATGCTATGCTGGTGCCTGAGGTAAGCAATCAGGGACCAGAGCTAGCCAATCAGGGAACCAAGGACCTTGATCAGAGTCCATATTTATCTGATCTTGCCAATATCATGTCAATGGAGGACATCAAGTACCTGCTAGCCACAGCCAAAGAACTCAGAAACAACCCCTCAGTATCAGAAACCAGTGACAAAGCCCAAACATGAGACAAGGCCAAGCAATCAAGGAATGCAGCCAGATGGGAGGCAGCATACTGTGACAAATTTGATTTCCTCTGTGAGATGGGAGTATATAAATTCATCCTGTGGCCTACAGTACCAGCTGGACAGAAGATGAGGACTGACCATCCTGTATTCAAAATCAAACACAATGAACATGGTAATGTGGTCTGGTATAAAGTCAGGCTGGTATTCCAGGAATTGTAAGGGTGACCTCTGGGAGTGGCAGTCAAGTCATGCAGCTAGCAGAGGGGAATCTGAAGTATATTAGGAACAGTAATCAACAATACAATTGGTAACTAATCACCTAGCAGAGGGGAATCCAAAGAGAACAAGTCTAAGGATCCCTGCTACTCAGTGCAGCACATCAATGGGCAGTGGAGGTGTGAGAACAACTGTAAAGGTGACTGGAGCTAACCCTCACCTCAGGAAGGTGCTAGATGAGGAAGTACAGCAAGTTCCAGGGGTTTTCCAAAAAGTAGAATGACTCCTGGAGATCTCTGGGGATCTGAAGAGTGCCCCAGAGGTGTCAAACAAGCCTTGGGGAAGGGGAGTGGGTTGAGGAGAGTTAGCATAGGTCAGGTACAGAGGTTGGAAATGCAAGTTTCCTGACAGAGATATGAGCAAGTTCATGGATATAATTACACAAAAACAACCTCACCAACAGCACACATGGCATCTTGGTGCATCCTACTTCATCTGGAAGCAGCAAAGGGATGGGATCCAACTCAATTGATGTCAAGACAGCATTCCTTTACAGTGTCCTTCCAGAGGTGCAATACATGAAACAACCAGAAGGATTCAAGGAAGAAGGAAAAGAGGACTGCTGGTGCAAGGGTTGTATGGGATGAAGCAGGCTGGATGGATTTGGAACAAGACTATGAATGATAATATGGTGGGATGGGGGTTTGAGCACCTTGCATGCAAGTCTTGTATCTATCATCAGATCTCTCTCTCAATTGCATCTGTTTCCATCTTATCAGTCTTAATCTTATCAGTTTCCCTTTTCATCTCTTTTCTGTTTTCTAGAAGTCTTGTCTTGTCTTGTTCCCATCTCTTGCCTTGTCTCGACTTCTGGAACCCCCTGTACTCATAACCCAAACTCACTGAGTTTGTCATTAATACTCCAGAGCTTTATACTGCATGTACCTCCCAACTCAAGCACCGTGCTTCCTGTAGAATCCACAAAAACACCCCAGACCTCTCCAGACCTCTGCTATCTCCTTTTCCTACCCTGTTTCACTCTTTCAGAGCTCACTGGAGTTAGAGATCATAGGTTTAGATGTCATGTCCACCTAGTAAGGGACTTGCCCAGTGTAGCTGAGCCCCTGGGTCAGCAAAACCTGATATAATATCAAGACTCTCCCCTTACCCCATTCCCAATGTCTAACTACAGTTTTGCATATCTGCCTACCAGTTACCTAACTGACTATTATGGTAGGCCAGTCTCCAACCCCTACTATCCCCTGTTGTATCCAAT
>JAGGAV010008320.1:0-10833 GCA_017657295.1 Termitomyces sp. DKA64 | reverse complement strand
CACAGTGCCAAGGTCTACACCAAGATAGACCTCTGGTCCAGCTACAACAATGTCTGGATCACTCCAGGACATGAATGGAAGACCACCTTCCACACCCACTACAGCCTCTTCAAGTACCTTGTGATGCCCTTTGGTATGACAAACTCCTCCACTACCTTCCAGTACTTCATGAATGATATCTTCCACAACATGAACAATATCTTCATTATTGTGTATCTGGACAACCTCCTCATCTACTCAAACTCCCTGGAAGAACACCAGGGTCATGTCCAATGCATCCTAGAATGACTCCAGGAGTACCACCTCCATGCCAAACCCAAGAAGTGCTCCTTCTACACCACCAAGGTTGAGTATCTAGGAATTATTGCCACCCTAGACAGCATACAAATGGACCTGGCAAAGGTAGAGGCCATCCTCAACTGGCCCCCACCCCAGAACATTAAGGAGGTACAGTCCTTTTTGGGTTTTGCTAATTTCTACTGCTAGTTCATCAATAACTACTCTGGCATCACAAAACCCCTCAATTAACTTACTCAGAAGGACACCCCCTGGGACTGGGACAGTGAGTGCCAGAACATGTTTGCTCTCCTGAAGGAGGCCTGGTCCTCCACCCAAATCCTCTGCCACTTCAACCCTGCCCTCCCTATTGTCCTCAAATGTGATGCCTCCAACTATGCCATTGCCAGAATACTCTTGCAGATGGGTTCTGATAGCAAGGACCTCCATCCTGTTGCCTTCTACACCTGTTCAATGATCCCCATGGAGTTCAATTACAACATCTATGACAAGGAGCTCCTCACAATTGTCAAAGCCTTCCAGAAGTGGAGGGCCTACTTTGAGGGAACCCTGCACTGCATACAAGTCTACTCAGACTGCAACAACCTACAGTACTTCATGACCACCAAGCAACTCAGTTGACAACAAGCCTGCTGGTCAGAAACACTGTCTGAGTATGACTTCACCATCCACTATTGCCCAGGATGACTTGGAGCAAAACCCAATGCCCTCACCCAAAGGCCAGATGTCTACCTGAAGAAGTTGTTTGAGGCTGAACAGAACACTTTCAACCACTGTGTGGTAATCCCCCCTGAATATCTTCATGCTGTACTAATTATGAACAAGGAAGGGATTCTCCATCAAATCTGAAACACCCCTCCAGATGCCTACTTCATCCAACATAACCCCCAGAATAGCTCTGCCAATGCCCCAGACCCTGACCCTGCCTTTGCACTGCCTCTGGACCACTGACTTCTGCTCTGGGACAGCCAAATATACACTCCAGACCACAAGTCCATCCACCTTGACATTCTCTGGCAGCACCATGACCACAAGCTCCAGGGACACCCAAGAATGCATAAGACCCTCCAACTGATTTCCTAGACTTACTTTTGGCCAGGAATGAAGAAAGATGTCACCCAGTACATATGAGCCTGTGAACCATGTCTCTGAGCCAAGGTTCCCTGACATTGCCTGTATGGTCTGCTGAAGCCCCTCCCTGTGGCCACCACCCATGGTCCTTGATCTCAATGGACCACATCATTGAACTCCCTGAATCCAAAGATTTTGATGCCATCCTTGTTGTGGTTTGCCAACTCAACAAGCAAGCCTTATTCTTCCCCTGCCACACCACCAACAATGCCCTGGAGTTTGCCAAATTATTCCTCAAACACATCTTCTCCAAACATGGACTCTCAGATGACATAGTCTCCAACCATGGCCCCTTGTTTGTCTCCAGGTTCTGGCAATCTCTATGCAAGGCACTCAAAATCAAGACCAATCTGTTGACTGCCTATCACCTGGAGACTGACAGACAAACAGAATGAGTAAACCAGACCTTAGAGTAGTATCTCTGCCTCTACATTAATTATTTACAGAACAACTGGCATGCAGAACTACCCCTGGCCAAGTTTACTTACAACAACACCCCCCACTCCACCACCAGGGTCTCCCTGTTTTTTGCCAACAAAGGTTACAACCCTGGCTCACCCTGTTTCTCAAGGACATCCCCTTGCACATCACCCACAAAGTTGCTGAAGACCTCTGGTCCTTTCACCAATTCCTCTGGGACAAGATTGACACTACCAACTGAGCTTACTCCAAGCATGCTGACACTCAACATGAAACAACCCCTGACTAGACCCCTGATACCCTTGTCTGGCTTGACCAATGCAACCTCAAGACCTGGAGGCCCTCAGTGAAGCTTGACCACAAACAACTGGGTACCTTCAAGATTCTCCAGAAGGTCTTGACTCATGCCTACAAGCTTGACCTACCCTCAGGACTACCCTGTCTTCCATGTCTGACTTCTCAAGAAGTATGATCCAGATGCCTTCCCCAGCCAACACCTGGGCTGACCCCCACCCATCAAGGTCAATGACAAGTACCACTATGAGGTCAACCATGTCCTCAACTCCTGCCTCATCCACAGACAACTCTGGTATCTGGTCTATTAGAAAGGCTACAGACCTGAGGATGACACCTGGGAACCCAAAAAGAACCTCTCCAGAGCCCCCACCAAGCTTTGGGACTTGCATTGGCAACATCCCACCAAGCCCCAGGACCTCCAGAACTAGCACAAATAGATGGCATCAGTGGGCCTAACCCCTGCCTCTGGATTCAGTAGGGATTCAACTCTCACCAATACCAACTATGTCCTCCTTTTCACCTCTTTTCCTTATACAAGCTGCAAATTGCACAAAAGGAAACAACAAGAAATCATTATCTACAGATTACAGTATGATGAGACAGTCCAAGAAAGCTTGCCAGCACTGGACCATGGCCCCCTCAACCCTCCTCCAAAAGCCTCCCCTCCAGACCCTCCCCCACCAGATTGACCTCCATCTGAGCTGCCACCACCACCAGGTCCTCTGTGTGACTTGGAAGAACCTCCCCCATGTCCACTGCCACCTCCCACCATGACCTGGGCTCCATGGAGTTTCTCCACTGGTACCCTGCCAGTAGCCTCCCCATATGATCCACCCCCTGCCTCATTTCTGGAGGAAGATCCTGGAGCATCCATCCCAACCCATCCTGAATTGACACAAGGGCAGTGGAAGCCCTGTCTAATAGGATCTGGTGTTCCTGGACCCAATCTAGAAAGGAAAGTCAGCATGGTCAAAAAGGGGAAGGATGGGACTCATGCATCATGCCACCCTGCCCTGATGTAGCCTTGTTTGCCAACCACTCCTCCCATCTCCTCCCCACCTCCACCTCCACTTGGTGCCCCCTCACTTCCACAGCTCCCTGCCACTCCACTATCCCCACAGCCTGCATCTCCAATTGCCCCAACTGCTCCCAAAGCCCCTCACCTCCAGGGCCCTTGCACTGGCCCTCACTGCAGCCTTGTAATCATGCCATGCTGCCTCCTGATCCTGCCACACTGCCTCACTGTCCTTCCAGGCCCCCCAGAGCTCCTCCCCCCACATCACCAACTGCCCCTTCAACTCAGCAACCTGCCATTGTAGTACCTTGGCACTAGACCCTGGCACCATATCAGAACTCCCCTGGGGATGTACCACTAATGCTCCCAATGCTGGTGAATACATGTGGGCCTCAGGAGGACTGGCCATCATTGTCTTGCCCCAGGGCCTCTTACTTAGCCCCACCTCCAGTGAGGGAGATGCCCTGTGCTTCCCCTTGTTCCTAGAAGGTGGGGCCCATTCTCTGCACCCACTCCACAGTAGCCCTACCTTCCCCTGGGGTCACCCCTCCCCCTCAGGGTGCACAGGCTGTGACACTCCTCCAGACACTCAGCCCGTTCACCCCTCCCCCAACCACTCTGAGACCCACTCCTAGTCCCACTCCTGCTCTGCCATGATGCTCACTACCTGCCACTCCTGGGACATGGAACACTTCTCATGTCTTGCACAATATGGCAAGCAAACAGAGGAGTCACAGCAAGACTTCGTAGCAGCCTCCTCAAACTTGCACTCCTCCCCATGACAAGCACAAGTAATGCACTAGACTGTCACTTAGCCAGGGGTATGCAAGCCATCTATAAGACACTGACTTACTGGGGCTTCTGTCTGACATTATACTAGGGTGGGGAGCTCCTGGATTCTCCCCACTACCTCCATAAAATGTTCCACCATGACCTCCTCCTGCCTGACTCTCTGAGCCTCCAGCACAACCTGCACCTCCCCCAGCCCCAATACTGACCTTAGAGGACACCCCAATGAATCAGGGGCCAACCCAGTGGACTGTTTGGGACCTCCAAGAAGAGAAGGGCCCATAGAGGACCTGGCCACTACAAGGGACAACTCTGTGTGGAAAAGTCAGTAGGCTTCATCTCTGGGACTGGAACACTTAGGATGACAATACATGGCATCTACCTGATGCCAATCCTGCTGCCAGTTGTATTTGGCTTGACACTCCTCATATTCTGCCCAGACATTGATGGCATTCTTGTCAGACAGAGAAGGAGTTGGGGATGATGAAGATGAGTTGGGCATGGCGGGTGAGGCCATTGGAAGGTAATGATGTTAGGCTGGACATGTTTTGGTCCCCTTTTATTTTTTTCTTGGGAGCTTCTAGTTGAAGAAGTTGTCACACTTTGACTTTGACTCCCATGCCACCACCAGCCCCTGGAGATTTCTCTGTGCCTTGAAGGGTCTCAATGCTGAAGAGGAGGTGATGTCACAACCCACCTCTGGACACCACCTTGCCTCTGGACCTACCCTGACCAAATCCAACAAACCTAGAGCACATCCCCCTCCTCCTCCAACATCTATGACACTCTTCTACCCCAGCACCTGCTCTGGCAACCCCTGACACTTCCCCAGAGATCCCAAACACTTCTCTGGCATTCCCCATGATCTCTCTAGCCTCCTCTCAGTGTCCAAGTAACTTCACCCTTTCCTGGCATACATCATGGTTACATATCAAGACACTACCAACACCTGGCTAGTGTCAGGGGACTACCCTTTCCAACCTCTGCCCCTGTCCAACAGCCACTCTCCTTGCCTGTTCCCACTTCTCTGAGGCTCATCCAATGATTCTGGGGTGTCCTACAGGTCTCCAGAGATCTCTAGAGACCCCCAGAACTTTGTGTGATCCATCATTGCATACTTTGGCTAACTCTGGTCACCTACACAGTCATTCCCATGCCTCTGCCACCCCCTGATGTGCCACACTGAGCAGAGGAAATCCTTAGACTTGTTCTCTTTGGATTCCCCTCTGCTAGGTGATTAGTCTACTACTTGTATTATCTATTACATATCTAATACACTTTGGATTCTCCTCTGCTAGCTGCATGATTTAGCTGTTGCTCCCAGAGGTCACCCTTACAGCAGAACAAGTCTCTTATCCTGGTCTGGAAGCCCCTCATAGCCTGCACAGAATCTCCAAGCCACTATCTGTCACTTCCTCACCAGGCTTAAGCACCCATGGAATTCTATGTCTCAGCCAGCCAATCCAGATGCTCCCTTGGAGGCCTCAGCCCCACAGGACAAGGCCTGGACTTGCCTGCTATGTTTAGAGAACCAGGTGCAATTGACCCAATCTTCTTTCATACATCACACAACTGAACTCTCCACCCTCTGCCAAACTACTAAACTCATCTCCCAGTCCCTCTAGGCACTACTAGAGCACCTAACCCCTACCTCCATGCCACTCCTGGCTGTGAAAACACCCACAGTGGCTTCTATCACCTTTCCAGCATCTCCTGTAGCCCCCTGAGCATGTATTCCCCATCCTGCACTCCCAGATGCATACAATGGCAACCACTCTGGTGGAGAGTGTTTCCTCCAGTCCTGTCTCACCTACATTCATCTCAGTAGGGATGCTTTTGATTCTGATATGCTGAAAATAGCCTGGGCCTTGTCATATATGAAGATGGAGCATGCCTCCACCTATGCACTATGGGTGTATTGACACCCTAGAGGTGTCAGGAGTTTGCAGATTGGGCAGCCTTCAAAAAGGACTTCTGGGTGGAGTTCTTTCCAATCAACCTTGCCAAAGCTGTGGCCTTAGCACTACATGACCAGAAGCAGTATAGGCAAGGGAAACAGATGCTGAACAAGTATATTGACTCCTTCTAGGCACTAGTCAAGCAAGCAGCCTACCCCAATGGCCTCCAACTGTGCCTCATGTTCTGGGATGGCTTGCACCCTGTGCTATTGGAACACATTGACAATCTTGCCAAGGGCTGCCTGGACAATGAGCAGATCACCTACCATGGCCCAGGATCAGTGGCAGCTTATGGAGATTTGATGGGAGCTATGTTGCATGCACCCAACTTACCACCCTGCCCCCATCTTCACTTTCTGGTACCCTGCCCCTGCTCCCCTGGCATCTGCCTCTGCTCTGGCCAGCTCTGCTCCATGACCCTTACTGCCAGGCATCCCCATGGACATTGACACTACCCAACAGCACCATGCCATGCTGCTGCTGTGCCAGAGATGCCAGAAACCAGGGCATTTTGTGTGGCACTGCCCATTGGGTCTCAAGGTATGTTACCTTTCCACAGTGGAGCAGAAGGAGCTGCTCCTGCAGCTGTTGGCTACAAAGGATGTGGCCAGAGACCCTTTTCTGGATGAGCTGGCACCAGAGTTAATCCCAGAGGAGAGCAGTGCTTGCACCCCCCTCCCAGATCTGGAGGAGGATTTTTAGTCAAGCAGCAGATGGGATTATGCCTCTGTTGCCAAGTACTAACCAGTTTGCATGTCTGTCAATTGAAAATGAAATTTCTTCCATTGATATTGATGACCCTAAAACAACAGAACCTCAGTACTCCCCTCCAGATGTACAAACACCAACTCCAAACTCCAAGTCAGGCCCACCAATGCTGGGCAGACCTTGTCTGAGCTGCCCCACATAGGAACGCTGATTGCCCTGGCAGTATGTGGTGGCTGCAAACTCCTTGGCAAATTCCCTGTGCCTTGACATGGAAATTGAGATCACAGACACCCAGCAGGCCTGTGGGGTTACTGCCCTCCTGGATAGTGGTGCCACAGGGTTATTCCTAGACTTGGAGTTTGTCCAGTGCCACCACTTGACCATGCAGTCACTGTCCCAGCCCATTCCAGTATTCAACATTGATGGAACACCCAACAATGCCAGGGCCATCAACTCTGTGGTCAACCTTGTCCTCCACTATCAGAACCATGCAGAGTGGGCCATGTTTGCTGTCACCAGCCTAAGTAAGCAGGATATAATCCTTGGATTCACCTGGCTTCAGGAGCACAACATCAAAGTAGACTGGGCCCAGGGCAAGGTGACCATGAGCCAATGTCCCTGGAGGTGTGCCACCTATGCCACCAAGGTCAAGGAACAGCATTGGGCTGTGGTTCAAGAGCATGTGGCCATTCAGGCTTGCCATGCAGGCCATCTCCCCTTCACAGATCTGGATCTTCTAGACTCCCTGCCCTTGGCATTCCCCCATAGAGAGGCCCTCTATGAGGATGACTGGAGTGGTGGCAAGGCCCTGGAGGAGGATCTGTTAGGGGAGTTTTGTGGCTTGTGCAATCTGGAGTACCTGGACAAAGCAGTGGAGACTGAAGATTGGATATATGCCACCACCCTATGCTCTCCACCCTCTATTGTGGAGATCCAGGCCAGCCAGACCACCTCTCAGCAGCTGGCCCAGGCCTTTGCAGCTAACTCCATGCCCTGGGAGCTCCAGGACATTGTACCTTCATATCTCCATGCATTCAAGGATGTCTTCTCCAAGGCCTTGTTTGACTCACTTCCAGAGTGCAAACAGTGGGACCACACCATTGAATTAATACCCAACTCCAAGCCTGCTAGCTGTAAGGTCTACCCACTGATGCCAAAGGAGCAAGATGAACTTGATGCCTTCCTATAGGAGAACTCAGCCTCTGGTCACATCTGCCCCTCCAAATCCCCAATGGCCTCTCCAGTTTTCTTCATCAAGAAGGAGGATGGCTCACCTCTGACTGGTCCAGGACTACCAGGTGCTTAATTGCTGGCTAGGAATTGTTAATGCTGGCTAGGGTTTGTTAATGTTAGCTAAGGTTTCTGTTGGAACACAGGCAGTTAATGAGTTTGTGTCTCATCTCCAAGCTCATCAACAATCTCTGGGGTGCACAGTACTTCACCAAATTAGATGTCTGGTGGGGCTACAACAACATATGGATCCAGGAAGGAGACAAGTGGAAGGCTGCCTTCTAGACCAACTGGGGATTGTTTGAACCTCTCCTCATGTTCTCTGGACTCACCAACAGCCCTGCCACTTTGACATCTTCTGGGACCTGATCACAGAGGGCATAGTGTGCATATACCTTGACAACATCCTCATTTACACTAAAATGTTAGAGGAGCACTGCCAGGTCATGTGCATTGTCTTGGAATGCCTCTGCCTGCACCAACTCTATCTCAAACCAGAGAAGTGTGAGTTTGAACAAACTCAGATCAAGTATCTCAGGTTGATCATCTTGCATGGAGCCACAGAGATGGATCCAGTGAAGGTGGCAGGTGTGGCAGAGTGGCTGGAGCCCAAGAACAAGAAGGAAGTGCAGGCCTTCTTAGGGTTCACCAACTTCTACTGGAGGTTCATCCAGGATTTCTCCCATCATGCCTGACTGTTGTTTGACCTCACTGCTAAGGATGCCACCTGGAGATGGCAGTCCCCAGAGCAGATGGCTTTTGACAATCTCAAGCAAGCTGTCACCTCTGGACCTGTCCTCCTTTTTCTGGATGACAACTCCCCCTTCCAGGTGGAAGCCAACAGCTCCAACTTTGCCACTGGAGCTGTTCTGTCACAACATTCCCAGGAGGATGGAAAGTATCATCTGGTGGTCTTCTATTCAAAGAGTCTGAATGCAGTTGAATGCAATTACAAAATCCATGATAAGGAGATGCTGGCCATCATCTGGTCCTTTGAGGAGTGGTGGCACTTTCTAGAGGGCATGCAGCATAAGTTTGAAGTCTGGATGGAACACGAGAACCTGTGTAGAAGTTGCATGGCCTCTCCAATGCCTATGTATCTGACTGGAGCCTGCAGCTTGTGGCAGACTTCACTTGGGAGCTCTACTGACTACTCAATGTGAAGCTGCACACCTCCACCACCTACCACCTGCAGTTCAATGGCTAGACCAAGCATGTGAACCAGGAGCTCAAGCAATACCTCTGCCTCTTCTGCAATGAGCACCAGAATAACTGGGATGAGCTCCTCCCTGACACCAAGTTCCAGTACAACAACCATATTCATGTGGCCACCCAGTATTCACCCTTCTTCCTGGACACCAGATGTTACCTGTGCATGAGCTTTGAACTCCAGGCCCAACCCTTGGAGAATGAGGCTGTAAACAAGTTTGTGGACCAGATGAAGATTGTGCAGAAGGAAGCCTGGGCAGTGCTGGCAAAGGTGAAGGATGACATGGCACAGTACTATGACTGCAGACAGACCCCAGTGCCCCAGAACAAGCCCAGAGACTGAGTCCACCTGGATGCCTCTGATATTACAGCCACCTGGCTGTCAAAAAAGCTCTTGCACCAACAATTAGGACCATTCATGGTAGAATGGCAGGTAGGACCCCTAGCTTATCAACCTCTGGCTCCCTGTGGGAATGCACCAGCTCCATCTGGTCTTCAACATGGTCAAATTGACTCTGGCTCCAGCAGACCCTATCCTGGGACAATGCCCAACACCTCTGCCTCCTTTGGTGGTGGTCAAAACAGTGAGGAGTATGAGGTGGAAGAGATCCTGGACAGCTGTCTAATCTAGCAGGAACTACAGTACAAGGTGAAGTGGAAAGGCTACAGAATGGAGGATATTTCCTGGGAACCCTGGGAGAATGTGCATGCACCTGGACTGGTCAGGGAGCTCCACTGACAACATCCAGACATGCCACAAGCCATCAGAGAGATATATCCCCTCCCCCTGGTGGACCAGGCAATCCAGAACTTTTTCTACCCCATGCATTGAGATTCCACATGCTAGAGGGGGGGTGATGTCAGGGGACTACCCTTTCTGACCTCTGCCCCTGTCTGACACCAACTCTCCTTGCCTGTTTCTGCTTGCCTGAGGCTTGTTCAACAACTCCAGGGTGTTTTACAGGTCTCTGGAGATCTCCAGAGACCCCTGGAACTTTCCATGATCCATTGTTGCATACTTTGGCTAACTCTGGTCACCTACACAGTTGTTCCCATGCCTCTGCCACCCCCTGATGCACTGCACTGAGCAGAGGAGATCCTTAGACTTGTTCTCTTTGGATTCCCCTCTGCTAGGTGATTAGTCTACTACTTGTATTATCTATTACATATCTAATACACTTTGGATTCCCCTCTGCTAGCTGTGTGATTTAGCTGTTGCTCCCAGAGGTTGCACTTACAGACAGTAAGTTTTTGTGGATATCATGAAATATTTTGAGAATGGGTTTCAGAGTCTGTAAGAGGATGCCTGGCCGTAAATAATCCAGACAATGCCCACCACTCACAAATTGACCATCAGGTCAGAGCTGAGTGGTGAGCAAACTGGCCAAGAGGCACAGTGGGCAGGAGGCAGGCATCCAGCAAGAGACAAAGGCTGTCAAGTTTCACTGACTATGGAGGCTCAGCTTAACTGGGCAAGTCCTTACTAGGCAGACATGGTGTTCTGCACTTATATCCTAGCATTCTGGGAAGGTCTGGGCATCAGGTACTTGCAAGGGAGGAGCTGAGGAGGCAACCCAAGCAAGTCTGGGGAGGTCTGGGAAAGTCTAGGATGAGGTATGACAAAGGCTGGGCTTGGGGGTGCTTCAGGTACAAGTCTAGAAGTGAGTTCTGAATATATAGATGATCAGGGGTCATGCAAGCAATGGGATTGGGACCAGAGAGTTCATGGGGGATCAGGGATCTTTTGATGGGTTCTGGGGTTGATTGTAGAGCAAGTCT
>JAGGAV010008319.1:0-10847 GCA_017657295.1 Termitomyces sp. DKA64 | reverse complement strand
CCTCATCCCCTTGGACCACAATTCCTTCTAGAGCATGAATGGCAAAGAGCTCAGGCTTGAGGAGGATGATGTTGTCATTATCACCTGCCCCAGTGCCATGGTTGGCTTGCCTAGATAATGCATCTGGCTTACCCATGCTTTGTCCAGGTTTGTGGTGCAGCAAGAAGTCAAAGTTGGCCAGATATAAGAACCATCAAGCTTGGCATTAATTGAGCTTCTTTGCCATATGGAAGTACTCTAGGTTCTTGTGATCTGTCCAGACTTCAAACTTATGCTGTGCACCCTTAAAAAATTGCCACCATTCTTCAAAAGACCAAATTATAGCAAGCATCTCCTTGTCATGAATCTCATTGTTCCATTCTACTGCATTAAGGCTCTTTGAGTAGAAGGCTACAGGATGCCATTTGCCATCCTCCTTGGACTGCTGAGAGAGAACTGCTCCTGTGGTAAAGTCAGAGCTATTTGCTTCAACATGGAAATAAGAGGACTGGCTTAGAGGTCACTGCTTGCTTGAGGGCATCAAAGGCAACTTGCTGTGAAGACTTCCATTGCCATGCAGTGTCCTTGACAGTGAGGTCAAAGAGTGGACAGGCATGGTGAGAGAAGTCCTGGATAAACCTCCAGTAGAAGTTAACAAACCCTAGAAAGGCCTGGACTTCCTTCTTGTTCCTGGGCTCAGGCCACTCTGCTACACTTGCTACTTTAACTGAATCCATCTTGGCTGTTCCATGAGAGATAATCAGACCAAGGTACTCAACTTTAGTCTGTTCAAACTCACACTTCTCTGGCTTAAGATAGAGCTGGTATTAGCAGAGGTGCTCCAAAACAATGTGTGTGATCCAATGGTGTTCCTCTAGAGTCTTGGTGTAGATGAGGATATTGTCAAGATACACACAAACAACACTCTCTGCAATCAGATCATGGAAGATATCACTCATCATTGTCTAGAATGTGGCTGAACTATTAGTGAGATCAAAGAATAGTTTCAGAGGTTCAAAGAGTCCACAATTAGTTCTGAATGCTGCCTTCCACTCATCTTCTTCCTTGATACACACATTGTTGTAGCCCCAATGGACATCCAACTTGGTGAAGTATCATGCACCTTGAAGGTTATTGACAATTTCAGAGATGAGTGGCAGGGGATAGTGAGATCATCATTGCATTCAGGACTCAATAATCCTGAACCAGATAAAGAGACCCATCCTTCTTCTTAATGAAGAAGATGAGGGAGGCCATTGGAGACTTAGAGGGTCATATCCTGCCAGAGCTAAGGTTCTCCTGCAAGAATACATCTAGTTCATCCTGCTCATGGAGTGTGAGTGGGGATAGACCTTGCAACTGGATGGTTGGGCATCAGATATCAACTCAATAGCATGATCCCATTGCTTGTGCTCTGGGAGTGAATCAAATGATGTATTGTGTCATAACCCATCCCTAAACCCCTGCCCCATTCCAGACCTCCTGCAAAACTGCCCAGTAAGCCTGGAACATATCCCCCCTCATCCTCAACCTCTATGACACTCCCCTAACCCTAGTGCCTGCTCTGGCAATCCCTGGGGCTTCTCCAGAAAACCTCAACACTTCTTCAGCAATTCCCATGATTCTTCTAACATCCTCTCAGTGTTCAGGTAAGTTCACCCTCCCCTAGTGCACATCATGGTTACATATCAAGACAATACTGCCATCCAACTAGCCAGTCTCAGGATGCTCTGACCAACCACACCTGAGACCCACCTGCATGACTCAACCTCAGACCTGTGGTCCCAGAGGAGATCTCCTCACAGATACTTAAGCCATAGTGTAGTAACAGTTAAGTAGTCTTGATATTACCTACATTCTCATGCTTGTTACATTTCTCATGTATCCATCTTTCTATTCTGTATCATCTTGTTGAATCTTATCATCTCCTGATTGCATCTGTTTCTATCTTATCAGTCTCAATCTTATCAGTTTCCATTTTCAGTCTCTTGTCTGTTTTCTAAGTCTCATCTCATTTCATTTCCATTTCTCATCTCATCTTGACTTTCTGTGACTCCTCACACTCATAACCTGGACTTGCCAAGTTCATGTTATCACTCCAGAGCTCCATACCATGCTCATCCTTCACTTGCCCATCACTCCACTTCCCCATATAATCTATTGGAACACCCCAGACCTCCCTGAACCTCTAATATCTCCTTTACCTGCCCTGTTTTACTCTTCCAGAGCTCATTAGAGCTAGGGATCATAAGTTTAGATGTCATGTCTGCCTAGTAAGGGATTTGCCCAGTGTAACTGAGCCCCTGGGTCAGCAAAATCTGACATAATATCAAGACTCTCCCCTTACCTCATTCCCAATGTCTAACTACAGTCCTGCATATCCACCTACCAGTTACCTAACTGACTATTATGGTAGGCTGGTTTCTGACCCCTACTATCCCCCATTCTATCTGATGCCTGACTGTTATGTCACAGCCACCCTGCAATACTGGGCCCTGAAACTAAACCCTGCCCCCTATGGCCCATCCATTAGTTAGGGCCCACCTCTGGACTGGTATCACTCCTTGTTGTACCCTGTTGAAGGAACCTACCCCTGCCTACAGCCTGACACCTCATTGGCTCCTTGAGCACCCACAGCCCTGATACTCTCAGTTTTTTCCCCTAGGCCCTACTATGCCTACCCTGTCCCTGCTGCAGCCCTGGTCCCCCTGGAACAGCTTGACAGATACTTCCCCCCATAGCCTCAACTCTCTACTGCCCCCCCCATCCAAGCCCCACCCTCCCCTAGGCAGCAAAGAGTCAAAGCCTACATCCAACAATGTGATGAGGTCCTCTGCTCACTCTGCCTAGCTCCTGCTGAATTTGCCAAAAAAGCAAAGGCCCTCTTCATCAGTCTGGAACACCAAAACATCTCCAGAACACCAGAGACCTGGGCAGATTGTCTCCTGGACTTCTATGAGTGCTACCAACAAGGCACCCTCTCCAAAAATGTCAGGAGCACTCTTGGAATTGACACTGGCCTCTGGGAAGAACTCTGTGCACTGGTCGATGAAATACACACCAGCCTAAACCTCCACTGCTTTGAAGATCCCTTGGACTCTGCTTGCTCCTTCCATGTGCAACAGGAAGAACCTGCCAGGGCTCCAGCTGAGGCCTTGGCCCCCATTGCTCAATAACAGAAAGAGCTCAATGCCATGTCCAACATTCTGAGGTCCCTCAACCCTGCCAGGGAATTATTCAATCAGCCCACTGCTCATACCCTGGCCCTCTCCACTTGCCCCTGGACCAACTCCATTCCTAGTGCCTTCTGCATCTGGGACCAGCCCACTGAACCCAAACACCCCATTTAGAAACTTCTTTACCCCCTCCTCCCAATGATGACCTTGCTTCCACTCACACCCTCTCTTACATTGATAAGCTGGTGGGGAACCTGCCCCTCAAGAAGGAGCTCCTAAGCTCCTCAGAGACTGACTCCTCCATGTCAACCTCCACCCCTCCCAGGGATATGCCCCACTCCCCCATAACAATCCCCCACCCCTCTATAACAACCCCCTGCCCCCTCTCTGACAGCCTCTTAGCCTTGGAGCCCCCAGGGCAATTCCTCCCTCTGTGCCACCCCAACCCCCACCCATCCCCTTGCTTAACCATCATGCTGATGCCAACAATCTTGGACCACCAACCTCCAGAGGACTCCTCCCTCCTTGCTGAGCCCTGGGACCTCCTCCAGGCAATGCTGGCCCAAACCCCAGCAGTGGACCTCCCAATGGCAGACCTTCTGGTGGATGAGGCCTAGCCATAGACAACTTCCCCCCTCAGCATGGAGGCAGGAACAACTATTATTACTACTACAATGCTAGACCCCTGCCCTGAACTCAAAATGCCCAGGATAACATACATGATGCACTGGCCTGGGAAGGAAAGCTTGACATCCAGAAACCAGAATCCTTTAATGGCCAAGACCCCCAGAAATGGCAGACATTTCTAACACAATGTCTTACAATGTTCCAAGCTAAGCTCATCACTTTCCAGCTTGAGAGCTCACAAGTAGCCTTTGCTGCCTCCTACTTACAGGGCATTGCCTTCAACCACTACATGGCATTGCTCTGGTTCAACCCCAACAATCCAGTACTCTCTAATTGGCCTGCCTTCATGCAGGAATTCTCCAGTAAGTTCAGAGTATTTGACACTGTAGCAGAGGCAGAAGAAAACCTCTACAACCTCCAGATGCATGACAATGAATAATTCATGACCTTCATCATCCAGTTTGAATGGGAGGCCTACAAGACTGGTTGGAACTACAATGCACTCTGATAGATCACCTTGACACTCCTAGAAGAACACATTCATGCTGGAACCACCTCATCTAAGACTCTGAAAACAGAGGAACAGATATTATGTGAAGTAGTTCCTCCAGAATACCATGAATTTGCTGACATATTCTTTGAAGGAAGCACAAAGGAACTTCCCCTGCACTGATCCTATGACTACACAATCAATTTTGAAGATGGCACCTCCCCCCCCTTTCAGCAAGATCTACAACATGTTAGAAGTTAAACTCCAGGCTTTCAAAGACTATCCCAATGACATGCTTGAAAAGAGTTTCATCCAACCCTCAATCTCTGCTGCTGGAGCCTCTGTCCTTTTTGCCAAGAAGAAGAATGGCTCCCTCTGTCTTTGTGTGGATTACTGGGGACTTAACAAAGTCACAAAAAAGAACCAGTATCCTCTCCCCCTAATCAGAGACCTTGTTGACTGCCTCCACAGTACCAAGGTTTACACCAAGATAGACCTCTGGTCTGGCTATAACAATGTCCAGATTGCTCTAGGACATGAATGAAAGACTGCCTTCCATATCTGCTACAGCCTCTTCAAGTATCTTGTGATGCCCTTCAGTATGATGAACTCCTCTGCTACCTTCCAATACTTCATGAACAATATCTTCCATGACATGAACAATGTGTTCATTATTATGTACTTGGATGACATCCTCATCTACTTGAACTCCTTGGAAGAACACTGGAGTCATGTCTGACACATTCTAGAATGACTCTGGAAGTACCACCTGCACACCAAACCCAAGAAGTGCTCCTTCCACACTACCAAGGTTGAATACCTAGGGGTTATCATTACTCCAGATGGCATACAAATGGGCCTGGTGAAGGTAGAAGCCATCCTCAACTGGCCCCCACCTTGGAATATTAAGGAGGTACAGTCCTTTTTGGGTTTTGCTAATTTCTACTGCCAGTTCATTGACAACTACTCCAGCATCACAAAACCCCTCAATTGGCTCACCCAGAAGGACACCCCATGGAACTGGGACAGTAAGTGCCAAAGTGTGTTCACTCTCCTGAAGAAGGCCTTCACCTCTGCCCTGATCCTCTGCCACTTCAACCCTGCTCTCCCCATTGTACTCAAATGTGATGCCTCCAATTATGCCATCACCAGAATTCTCTTGCAGATGGGCTCCAATAGCAAGGACCTCCATCCTGTCACCTTCTACACCTGTTCAATGATCCCTGCAGAGCTCAATTACAACACCTACAACAAGGAGCTCCTTACAATTGTCAAAGCCTTCTAACAGTGGAGGGCCTACCTTGAGGGAACCCCACACTGCATACAAGTCTACTTGGACCACAACAACCTACAATACTTTACAACTACCAAGCAACTCAGTTGACAACAAGCCTGCTGGTTGGAAACATTATCCAAGTACAACTTCACCATCCACTATTGCCCAGGACAACTCAGAGAAAAACCCAACACCCTCACCTGAAGGCCAGACATCTACCCAAAGAAGTTGTTTAAGGCCAAACAGAATGCCTTCAACAACTGCATGGTAATCTCCCCCAAACATTTTCATGCTTTGCTGATTATAAATGAAGAAGGAATCCTCCATCAAATCTGAAATGCTCCCCCAGACACCTACTTCATCCAACACAACCCCCAAAATTGCCCCACCAATGCCCTGCCCCCAACCCCACCTTCACACTGTCTCTGGACCACTGATTCCTACTCTGGGATGGCCAGATATATGCCCTGGACCACAAGTCCATCCACCTTGACATCCTCTGGCAGCACCATGACCACAAGCTCTGGGGACACCTGGGAATGTGTAAGACTCTTCAACTGATTTTCCAGACTTACTTTTGGCCAGAAATGAAGAAGGACATTACCTGGTACATACAAGCCTGCAAACCATGTCTCTAAGCCAAGGTCTCCCGACATTGCCCATATAGTCTACTGAAGCCCCTCCTTGTTGGCCACCAGCCATGGTCTTTGATCTCATTGGACCACATCATCAAACTCCCCAAATCCAAAGGCTTTGATGCTATTCTCATCATGGTTTGCCAACTCACCAAGCAAGCCCTGTTCATCCCCTGCTGTACTACTGGCAATGCCTCAGAGTTTGCCAAACTATTCCTTGAATACATCTTCTCCAAGCACAGGTTCCTGAATGATATCATCTCTGGCTGTAGTTCCTTGTTTGTCTCCCAGTTCTGGCAGTCTCTATGCAAGGCACTCAAAATCAAGACCAACCTGTCAACCACCTACCACCCAGAGACCAACGGACAAAGGGAACAAGTAAACCAGGCCTTAGAGTAGTACCTCTGCCTCTACATTAACTACTTACAGAATGACTGGCATACAGAACTACCCCTGGCTAAGTTTATTTACAACAATACTCCCCACTCTGCTACCAGGGTCTCCTCATTTTTCACCAACAAGGGCTATAACTCCTGGCTCACCTTGTCCCTCAAAAACATCCCCTTGCACATTACCCATGAAGTTGCTGAGGACCTCTGGTCCCTTCACCAGTTTCTCTGGGATGAGATTGACACCACCAACTGGGCTTACTCCAAGCATGTCAACACTTGATGTAAAATGACCCCCAACTGGACTCCCAGTATCCTTGTCTGGCTGGACCAGCACAACTTCAAGACTTAGAGACTCTTGGTGAAGCTCAACCACAAGCAACTTGGCCCCTTCAAGATCCTCTGGAAGGTCTCAACCCATGCCTATAAGCTCAACCTGCCCCCAGGATTGAAGAGCCTCCACCCCATCTTCCATGTGCAACTCCTTGAGAAGTATGATTCTGACCCCTTTCCTGGCCAGTGCCCAGGCTGACCCCCACCAGTCAAGGTCAAGGATGAGTACCACTACAAGGTTGACCACATCCTCAACTCCTGCCTTGTCCACAGGCAACTCTAGTATCTGGTCCATTGGAAAGGCTATGGATCCAAAGACAACATCTGGGAACCTCAGAAGAACCTTTTTAGAGCCCCTGCCAAACTTTGGGACTTCCATAGACAACATCCCATTAAACCCTGGGACCTCCAGGATTAGCATGAACAAATGGCCTCAATGAGCATAACCCCCACCTCTGGATTTAACAGGGATTCAACTCCCACCCACATCAGTGACATTCCTCCTCTCCTGTTCCCTTATACAAAACTAAAAGAAGATGGCAACAAAATGGCTGGAAACTACTATTTACAGTGCCATGGAGATAATATATACTAAGACAAATGAAAAAATTCAAAGAAGAACTGCCCTGACCCTGGAAATGCTACTTCATCATCCACTCTTCAGAGACTCTCTTCCCATTGCCATCATCACCAGATCCATTTCTATTTGTGCCACCATGGTCTCCAAAAGCTCCTTGTGCCATGGCAGGGGCTCCTCAATGTCCACCACAACCTCCTACTACAACCCTGGTTCTGTCAAATTTCTCTGCTGATGGCCCACCAAAAGCTGCCCCATCTGCCCAATATCCTGGTCAAGCTCCAGGGGAAGGTCCCTGAGCATTCCTTGCATACTATCCTAAATCAAGGCAAATGCAGTAGAAGCCTTATCCAGGAAGATATAGTGCTCATGTACCCAATCTAGAATAGGAATTTGAGGGTCAGTAGGAAACAGTTGGAACACCCAGAAGACACTCATAGAGGACCCCTCTCTGCTTTGTAGCTGCCTCATTAGCCAGCCATCCCTTGTGCTGCCTCCCCTCTTTCTCCCAGACAGCCTGAGGGTTCAGGCCCCCTCAATGCCCCACTGCTGCCACCTCCTCTGGCTGGGCCTCCAACTGTTCCAAATGCCCCCAGAGCCCCTGGACCTCAACACCCCTCTTCCCCACCTCCCACAGGGCAAACTCATGATTCAGCCTCACCATGTCCTGATCCTGCTATATCACCACCAACTCCTCCCTCAACTCCCAGAGCTCCTCTCCTTGTGCCACTAAGTATTCCTCAAGCTCTGATACCCTCTGGCACAGGGCAGAATCCCCAGATGACCCCACTACAACTCCTGTTTCTGGGAAGTAAATATGCAGTCCAGGGAGATCAGCCAACATTGCCTTGCCTTGGAGCCTCTTGCTTAGCCCCACCTCCAGTGGGGGGGATGCCCTATGCTTCCCCTTATCCCTGGAAGATGGGACCCCCTCTCTGTGCCCACCCTGCAGTGGCCCCACCTTTCTTCAAGATTGCCCCTGCTCTTCTCTACCCTCTTTTACAGAACACATGGACTGTGACATGCCACCTAACACTCAGCCCCTCCACCCCTCCCCCAAGTGCTCCAAGACCCACTCCTGCTCCCAACCCTGCTTTACAGCAATACTAACCACCTGCCACTCCCAGGAAACAGAACACTTTTTGTGCCTCACACAACACAGCAAACATATAGAGGAGTCCCAATGTAATCCCACCACTAGCTCCTCAAATTTGCATGCCTCCCCATGACAGGCACAAGTAATGCACTGAATCACCAGTTAGTTAGGAATATAAGGTATAATATAGGACCTGACTCACCAGAGCCTCTGCCTGACACCATGCTAGGATGGGAGGCCCCCAGATCTGCCCCACCACCTCTGTGAACCTCTCTGCCAAAACCTTTTCCTGCCAAACATGCTGGGTCTCTGAAATGACTTGCATCTCCCCTGGTCCTAACCCTGACCTGGGAAGATGGCTCAAAGACTCAGGGGCTGACCAAGCGGACTGTCCTAGGACCCTGGGGAGGGAAGAACCCCTAGATGACCTGGCTACTGTGAGGGATAGCTCTAGGGAGAAGGTCAGTAGACTTCATCTCCAGGAATGAAACACTTATAATGACAATACATGGCATTCACCTGATGCTGATCTTGCCATCAGTCATACTTGGCTCAATGCTCCTCATACTCTGCCCATCCATCAACAGCATTCTCATTAGAAGGAAGAGGGGTCATCAGAAGGAGGAGAGGTCAGGAAAGACAAGGATGAGTTGGGCATGGTGGGCAAAGCTATGGGAGGGTAACAATGATAGGCTGGACATGTTTTGGTCCCCTTTTATTTTTTTTACAGGGAGCTTCTAGTTGAAGAAGTCATCATGCTTTGACTTTGATTCTCATGCCACCACCATTGCCCAGAGATTTCCCCATGCCTCGAAGGGTCTCAATGCTGAAGGGGGGGTGATGTCATGACCCATCCCTGAACCCCCACCTCATTCCAGACCTCCCCCAAAGCCACCCAGTAAGCCTAGGACATATCCCCCCTCATCCCCCAACCTCTACAACACTCCCCTAACCCAAGTGCCTGCTCCGGCAACCCCCAGGGCTTCTCCAGAAAACCCCAACACTTCTCCAGCAATCTTCATGATTCCCCTGACATCCCCTCAGTGTCTGAGTAAGTCCACCCTCCTCCAGTGCACATCATGGTTATGTATCAAAACAATACCACCACCTGACTAGCCAGTCTCAGGATGATCTGACCAACTGCACCCAAGACCTGCCCACACAACCCAACCTCAGACCTGCAGTCTCAGAGGAGATTCCCCCACAGGTACTTAAGCTATAGTGTAGTAATAGTTAAGTAGTCTTAATATTACCTACTTTCTTGTGCTTGTTATGTCTCTCATGTATCCATCTTCCTATTCCATATTGTCTTGTTGAATCTTATTGTCTCCCAATTGCATCTGTTTCCATCTTATCAGTCTTGATCTTATCAGTTTTAATTTTCAGTCTCTCATCTATTTTCTAAGTCTTGTCTCATCTCATTTCCATCTCTCATCTTGTCTTGACTTCCTGGGACTCCCCATACTTGTAACTCAGACTTACCAAGTTTGTGTTATCACTCTGAAGCTCCATACCATGCTTGTCCTCCACTTGCTTGTCACTCCACTTCCCTGTATAATCTACTGGAACACCCTGAACCTCCCTGGACCTCTGCTATCTCCTTCACCTGCCCTGTTTCACTCTTCCAGAGCTCACTGGAGCTAGGGATTATAAGTTTAGATGTCATATCCACCTAGTAAGGGATTTGCCCAGTGTAACTGAGCTCCCAGGTCAGCAGAACCTGACACCCTGGAGAATATGTCCTTGAAGTTACATAGATGATGAGGGACTGTGCTATGAAAGGGTTTGGGCTGGAAATTTGCCACAAATGCCTCAGCTAGTTGTTGAGAAGTTGTCTGACTAGCCCTAATCTCTGCCAGAGCATTATGGCATAGATCCTATCACCTACCTCAATAGTCTTATCTGGAGACTCTGGGTCCAGAGCACTGGCAAAGTCCCCTTCACATCCATCTTCCTCCTAAAGTTCACATCCAACACCTCAGACATCCTCATAGAGAGCCTCTCTATGAGGGAATGCCAGAGGAAGAGGATTCAAGAGGTCAAGGTCAGCAAAGGGGAGATGCCCTGCATGACAAGCACACATGGCAGCATGCTCACAGACCTTTGCTTGATGCTCCTTATGGGCCTCCTCCTTACAGGTCAGGCAATGATGGGGACAGTGGCTCATCTTCACTTCACCCTTAGTCCAGTCAATCTCAGGGTTGTGTTCACATAACCAGGTGAACCCTAAGATCATGTCTTGCTTCCCCAAACTAGTGACAGCAAAAGC
>JAGGAV010008318.1:0-10852 GCA_017657295.1 Termitomyces sp. DKA64 | reverse complement strand
GGTGTTCAACATCAACAGAATGCCCAACAAGGCCAGGGCCATCAATTCCATGGTTGACTTCATCCTCTGCTACTGGAGCTATGCAGAGCAGGCCATTTTTGCCATCACCAGCCTAGGTAAGCAGGACATGATCCTTGAGTTCACCTGGCTTTGGGAGCACAACCCCAAAGTAGACTGGGCCTGGGGCAAGGTGACCATAAGCCAATGTCCCCAGAGGTGCACCACCTGTACCACTGAGGTCAGGGAACAACACTGCACTGCAGTTCAAAAGCATGTGGCCATTTTGGCTTGCCATGCAGGTCACCTTCCCTTTGTGGATCTAGATCTTCTGGACCCCCTGCCCCTGGTGTTCCCTCATAGAGAGGCCCTCCATGAGGATGACCAGATTAGTGGTGGGGCCCTGGAGGAAGATCTGCTAGGGGAGTTCTGTGCCTTGCATAACCCAGAGTCTCTGGATGAAGCAGTGGAGATTGGACACCAGATATACATGACTACCACATGCCCCCCACCCTCTATTGTGGAGATCTGGGCCAGTCCAGACCACCTCTCAACAGCTGGCCCAGGCATTTGTGGCAAACTTCACACCCTGGGAGCTCCAGGACATTGTACCTCCATATCTCCACATGTTTGAGAACATGTTCTCCAAGGCCTCCTTTGACTTGCTCCCAGAGCACAAGCAGTGAGACCACATGATTGAATTGATACTAGACTCCAAGCCCATGAGCTGCAAGGTCTACTCACTGGTGCCAAGGGAGGAAGACAAACTCAATGCCTTCCTACAGGAGAGCCTGGCCTCTGGTCACATCTGCCCTTCCAAATCCCCAATGGCTTCCCCAGTCTTCTTCATCAAGAAGAAGGATGGCTCCATCTGACTGGTCCAGGACTACTGGGTGCTTAATGCCATGACAGTGAAGAACTGCTACCCCCTCCCCCTCATCTCCAAGCTCATCACAATCTCCAGGGTGCATGGTACTTCACCAAACTGGATGTCTGGTGGGGCTACAGCAACATACAGACCCAGGAGGGAGACAAGTAGAAGGCCACCTTCCAGACCAACCAGGGATTGTTTGAACCTCTTGTTATGTTCTTCAGACTCACCAACAGCCCTGCCACCTTCCAGATGATAATAAACAACATCCTCTGGGACCTGATAGCAGAAGGCATAGTGTGCATATACTTTGACAACATCCTCATTTACACTAAAATGCTAGAGGAGCACTGCTGGGTCACATGCATTGTCTTGGAATGTCTCCACCTTCACCAACTCTATCTCTAGCTGAAGAAGTGTGAGTTTGAGCAAACCCAGATTGAGTATCTCAGGTTGATCATCTTGCACAGAGCCATGGAGATGAACCTGGTGAAGGTGGCAGGTGTTGTGGAGTGGCCAGAGCCCAAGAACAAGAAGGAAGTGCAGGCCTCACTAACTTCTACCAGAGGTTCATTCAGAATTTCTCCCATTATGCTCAACTGCTGTTCAACCTTACTGCAAAGAGTGCTGCCTGGAGTGGGGGCCCCCTAGAGCAGATGGCTTTCAATGACCTTAAGCATGCTGTCACCTCCAGACTCATTCTCCTCTTCTCAGACAATGACTTCTCCTTCTGGGTGGAAGCTGACAGCTCCAACTTTGCCACTGGAGCTGTTCTGTCACAACAGGAGAATGGAAAGTGGCATCCAGTGGCCTTCTACTCCAAAAGTTTGAACATGGCTAAGTGCAACTATGAAGTCCATGATAAGGAGATGCTGGCCATCATCCAGTCCTTCAAGGAGTGGCAGTATTTCCTAAAGGGCACATGGCATAAGTTTGAGGTATGGATGGATCACAAGAACCTCAAGTACTTTCAGATGGCCAAGAAGCTCAAGTGCCAACAGGCCTGGTGGTCCCTCTACTTAGCCAACTTTGACTTCTCACTGCACCACAAGCCAGGCCAGAGCATGGGGAAGCAAGATGCCTTGTCCTGGAGAGTGGACCATGGCACTGGAGAAGATAACAACAGTAACATTGTGCTTCTCCAACCTGAGTTGTTTGCAATCCAAGCCATGGAAGGCTTAGTTGTTAAGGAGGCAGAGGGGAAGATCCTGCAGGACATCCAGTGGGGAAACCAAGATGGTCTCTAGGAGGAACTTGTCACTCAAGCAGCCAGGGCACTCAAGTCTGAATGTACCACCAGTGCCAAGTCAGTTTGGGTAGACAAATGGGCCCTCCACAATGGACTCCTGACATTTCAGGATTGTATCTATGTGCCCAATGACTTGGAGCTCTGCTGGAGGATTGTAGAGCAACACCATGACTCCTGGATTGCAGGACACCCTGACTGGTGGAAAATGTTAGAGCTGGTGTCCTGGAACTACTGGTGGCCCCAGATGTCCCAGTATATTGGATCCTACACTAGTACATGCAGTCTCTATCTCCAGACCAAGCCCCAATGCCACCTTCCCTCTGGCCAGCTGCACCCCCTGCCTATCCCTGTGGAGCAATGGAGTGTTGCCTTGGTAGACTTCATTGTGGAACTCCCCAATGCTCATGGTTATAACACTATCTTGGTAGTGGTGGACCTCTGTGGCAAGTGAGCACATTTCATCCCTACTCACACCACTTGCTCTGCCATGGACACCACTAACCTGTACCAGAGGAAATCTGAAAGATGCATGGCCTCTCCAATGCCTATGTATCTGACTGGGGCCCACAATTTGTGGTGGACTTCACTCAGGAGCTCTACCAACTACTCAACATGAAGCTTCACACCTCCACTGCCTACCACCTGCAGTCCAATGGCCAGACCAAGCACATGAACCAGGAGCTTGAACAATACCTCCACCTCTTCTGCAACAAGTGCTAGGACAACTGGGACAAACTCCTCCCCAATGCCAAGTTCCAGTACAACAACCATGTTCATGCAGCCACCCAGTTTTTACCCTTCCTCCTGAACTCTGGATGTCACCCATGCATGGGATTTGAACCCTGGGCCCACCCCTTGGAGAATGAGGCCATGAACAAGTTTGTGCACTGGATGAAGATTGCACAGGAGGAAGCCTGGGAAGTGCTCAAAGGACAACATGGCATGGTACTATGACTATGGAAGGACCCCAATGCCCCAGTACAAGCCCAGAGATTGAGTCTACCTGGATGCCTCCAATATTATGAGCACCTGGCCATTGAAGAAACTCTTGCACCAACAATTAGGACCCTTCACAGTAAAACAGCAGGTAGGGCCCCTAGCTTATCAACTCCAGCTTTCTGTGGGAATGTGCCAGCTCCATCTGGTCTTCAACATGGTCAAACTGACTTTGGCCCCAGCAAACCCTATCCCAGGACAATGCCCAGCACCTCTGCCTCCTCCAGTGGTGGTCAACAATAGCAAGGAGTACAAGGTGGAAGAGATCCTGGACAGCCATTTATTCTGGTGGGGACTACAGTACAAGGTGAAGTGGAAAGGCTACAGAATTGAGGATATTTCCTGGGAACCCTAGGAGAATGTGCACATGCCTGGACTGGTCAGGAAGTTCCACTGACAACATCCAGATGCACTGTGAGCCATCAGAAGAATATATCCCCTCCCTCTGGCAGACCAGGCAATCCAGAACTTTTTCTACCCTGCACATTGAAATGCTGCACACTAGAGAAGGGGGTGATGTCAGGGCACTACCCTTTTCTGACCTCTGCCCCTGTCTGACACCAACTCTCCTTGCCTGGTTCCACTTCCCCAAGGCTTGCTTGATGGCTCCAGGGCACTCTATGGGTCCATAGAGATCTCTGGAGGCCCCTGAAACTCTCTGTAATCCCTTGTTATGCACTTTGGCCAACTCCAGTCACCTACATCATCATTCCCATGCCTCTGCCTCCCACTGATGCACCACACCAAGCAGTGGGGATCCTTAGACTTGTTCTCTTTGGATTCCCCTCTACTAGGTGATTGGTTTATCATTTGTATTGTTGATTACTATTCTAATACACTTTGAATTCCCCTCTGCTAGTTGCATAACTTAGCCATTGCTCCCAGAGGTCACCCTTACAGTTTCCATCTTGTTGTTTTGTCTTGTCAGTTTTGATCTTATCAGTTCTGATCTTATCAGTTCTGATCTTATCAGTTTCCTTTCTCATCTTGTTTCCATCTTTATCTTCTAAGTCTTGTCTTGTCTTGTTCCTCTCAGTTTCTCATCTTGTCTCAACTTTCCTGGCTATGTTTGACTCTCTTCCTATTGGCCTGATTTTTCCTTTCAACTCTATGACCTTTAAAACATCTCCACCCCCTTGACTTGAACTCCATCCCAGGTTACCTGGGAACCCTTGATATCCAACTCTGGAGCTCCATACCATACTTGCTCCCCACTTGTCTGTTACTTCTGCTCCTCTGTCTAGCCTACTGAAGCACCCTGGACTTCTTTGGACAACTTCCCCCCAGTTCATCCACTCAGTTCCACCCTTTCAGAGCTCACTGGAACACAGGATAGTAAGTGTAGACATTGGGTCTGTCAGGGGACTTCCTTTCCAACCTCCACCCCAGACTGACACTGACTCTCCATCTCCTGAGGCTTGTTTGACATCTCCAGGGCATTCTACAGATTCCCAGAGATCTCTGGAGACCTCCAGAACTTGCTGTGATCCCTCAGCAAGTACTTTTTGTTAGCTCCAGTCATCTATACAGTTGTTCCCATGCCTCTGCTGCCCACTAATGTGCTGCACTGAGCTGCAGGGATCCTTAGACTTGTTCTCTTGGGATTCCCCTCTGCTAGGTGATTAGTTACTATTTGTATTGTCAATTACCAGTTCTAATATACTTTGGATTCCCCTCTGCTAGCTGTGTGATTTAGCCATCATTCCTGGAGGTTGTCCTTATAGCAGGACAAGTCTCCAATTCCTGGTCTGGAAGCCCCTCATAGCTGCACAGAACCCCCAAGCCTCCTATTTGTCACTTCCCCACCAGGCTTAACCACCTGTGGAATTCTATGTCTCAGCTTGCCAACTCAGACACTCCCTCAGAGGCCCTGGCCCCACAGGACAAGGCCTGGACTCACTTGCTACACCTCAAGAGCTAGGTGCAATTGACCCAATCTTCCCTTACCCATCACACAACTGAACTCTCTACAGTTTGCTGAACCACCAAGCTCATTTCCCAGTCCCTTCAGGCACTGCTGGAATGCCTGCCCCCCATCTCTGTGCCACTGCCAGCCATGGGAACACCCCTGACAGCCCCAGTAATTCCCCTGGCAGCCCTGGTAAACCCCCAAGTGCAAATCCCCTGTCCTGTGCTCCCAGACACATATGATGGCAGTCAGTCTAGCAGAGAGCATTTCCTCCAGTCCTGCATCACTGACATTTACCTCAGCAGAGATACCTTTGATCCCAATGTGCTGAAACTAGCTTGGGTCCTGTCATGCATGAAGGCCAGATGTGCCTCCACCTATGCATTATGGGTGTTTTGATACCCTGAAGGTGTTGGAAGTTTTGTTGACTGGGCCACCTTCAAAGGGACTTCTGGGCAGAGTTTTCCCCTATTGATCCTGCCAAGACTGCCACTTTAGCACTATGTGACTGGGAGCAATAGGGCAAGGGAAAAGAACACTGGACAAGTGTATCAATTCCTTCTGGGCATTAGTTGAGCAGGCAGCCTACCCTGATGGTCTCCAACTGTGCCTCACATTCCAGGATGGCCTGCACTCTGCATTACTAGAACACATTGACAACCTCACAGAGGGACATCTGGATGACAAGCAGATTGCCACTTGGTATAAGGTGGCCTGGGATCAGTGGCAGCTCATGGAGATTTGATGGGAGCTGTGCTGCATGCACCTAACTCTCTGCCCTGCTCCCACCACCATGCTCTAGTACCCCGCTCCCATACACCCAGCATCTGCCCTTGCTCTGGTCATCCCCATGCCACAACCCTTGCCTCTGAGCATCCCCATGGTTATTGATGCTGCCTAACAGCATTGCCCTGCACTGTTACTGTGCTGGAGATGTGGGAAACCAGGGCACTTTGCATGACACTGCCCAATGGGTCTTGAGGCATGCTATCTCTCCACAGCTGAGCAGGAGGAGCTCCTCCTGCAACTGCTGGCCATGAAGGATGCTGCTGGAGATCCCTCACCCAATGAGCTGGCACTGGAGTTGACCCTGGAGGAGAGTGGCACTTGTGCCCCCCTCCTGGGCCTGGAGGAGGATTTTTAGGCAAGCAATGGATGAGGTGTATGCCTCTGTCACTGAGTACTAACAGGTTTGCTTGTCTGTCAATAGAAAATAAAATTGCCTCTCTTGATATTAATGGTCTTAAGACAAAAAAACCTCAGTACTCCCCTCCAGATATACAAACACCCACTCTGGACCCCAAGCCAAGCTCCCCAGGGCTGGCTAGGCTCTGCCCATGCTGCCCCACCTGGGAACATTGGCTGCCTTAGCAGTATGTAGTAGCCATGAACCCCCTCTGCAAACTCCTCATGCCTCAATATGGAGATCAAGACCATGGACACTCAGCAAACCTGCAGAGTCACTGCCCTCCTGGATAGTGAAGCAACAGGGCTATTCCTGGATTTGGAATTTGTGAAATGCCACCACCTGACTGTGCAGCCACTCTCCAAGCCCATTCCAAATTTCAATATTGATGAAATGCCCAATGAAGCAGGTGTCATCAACTCCATGGTCAATCCTGTCCTCCACTACCAGAACCATGCCAAGCATGCAGCCTTTGCTGTCACCAGCCTAGGCAAGCAGGATATAATCCTTGGCTTTGCCTGGCTCCAGGAGCACAACCCTGAAGTAGATTGGGCCCAGGGTGAGGTAACTATGAGCCAGTGCCCCCAGAGGTGTACCACCTATGCCACCAAGGTGCACATGACCATTTGGGCTTACTGTGCAGGTCATCTCTCCTTTGCAGATCTAGACTTTCTGGATTCCCCACTCCTGGCATTCCTCCATAGAGAGGCCCTCTATGAGGACAACCAGAGTAGTGGAGGGACTCTGGGGGAGGATCTAGGGGGGGAGTTCAGTGGCTCATGCAACCTGGAGTTCCCAGATGAGGTGGTGGAGGTTGGAGACCAGATATACACCACCACCCTATGCTCCCCACCCTCTGTTGCAGAGATCCAGGCTAGCCAGACCACCTCCCAGTGGCTTGTTCAAGCATTTGCTGTGAACTCTGTGCCCCAGGCATTCTGGGACATTGTACCTCCATATCTCCATGTGTTTGAGGATGTGTTCTCTAAGGCCTCCTTTAACTTGCTTCTGGAGTGCAAGCAGTAGGATAAAACACCCCAGAGTTGTTGAACAAGCCTTGGAGAAGTGAAAACAGGCAAGGAGAGTCAGTGTTTGACAGGGGTGGAGGTCAGAAAGGGTAGTCCCCTGATATCACCCCTCCTCTAGCATGTGGCATCTCAATGTGTGGGGTAGAAAAAGTTCCAGATCACTTGGTCCACCAGGGGAAGGGGATATATCCCTCTGATGGCTTGCAGCATGTCCAGAGAACTCCCTGACCAGTCTGGGTGCATGCACATTCTCCTGGGGTTCTCAGGAAATGTACTCAATTCTGTAGCCTTTCCATTTCACCTTGCACTGTAGTCCCCACCAGAATATATAGCTGTCCAGGATCTCTTCCACCTCATACTCCTTGCTGTTGTTGACCACCACCCAAGGAGGCAGAGATGTCAGGCATTGTCCTGGGATAGGGTTTGCTTGGGCCAGAGTCAGTTTGACCATGTTGAAGACTGGATGGAGCTGGCACATTCCCATGGGAAGCTGGAGTTGATAAGCCAGGGGCCCTACCTGCTGTTCTACTAAGAGTCCTAATTGTTGGTGCAAGAGCTTCTTCAACAGCTGGGTGGTCATAATATCAGAGGCATCCAGGTAGACTTGATCTCCAGGCTTGTACCAGGGTGCTGGGGTCCTTTCACAGTCATAGTACCATGCCATATTGTCCTTTGCCTTTGCCAGTGCTGCCCATGCCTCCTCCTGTGCAATCTTCATCCAGTCCATGAATTCATTCACAGCCTCATTCTCCAAAGGTTGGGCCTGGAGTTTGAAGCTCATGTGTGGGTGATGTCCAGTGTCCAGGAAGAAGGGTGAATACTGGTTGGCCACATGAACATGGTTGTTGTACTGGAACTTGGCATTGGGGAGGAGCTCATCCCAGTCATCCTGGCACTTGTTGAGAAGAGGTGGAGGTATTGTTTGAGCTTCTGGTTCATGTGCTTGGTCTGGCCATTGGACTACAGGTGGTAGGTGGTGGAGGTGTGAAGCTTTACATTGAGTAGTCAGTAGAGCTTCTGAGTGAAGTCTGCTATGAAGTGTGGGCCCCAGTCAGATACATAGGCATTGGAGAGGCCATGCAACTTCCAGACATTCCTCTGGTACAGGTTGGAGCAAGTGGTGAGTGGGGATGAAATGTGCTTGCTTGCCATAGAGGCCCACCGCTACCATAATGACATCATAGCCATGGGCATCAGAGTGTTCTATAATGAAGTCTACTGAGGCAACACTCCATTGCTCCACAGGGATAGGCAGGGGGTGCAGCTGGCCAGAGGGAAGGCAGCATTGGGACTTGGTCTGGAGACAGAGATTGCATGTACTAGTGTAGGCTCCAATACACTGAGACATCTGGGGCCACCCATAGTTCTAGGACACCAGCTCTAGTGTTTTCCACTGGCCAGAGTGTCCTGCAATCCAGGAGTCATGGTGTTGCTCTACAATCCTCCAGTGGAGCTCCAGGTCATTGGGCATGTAGATATGGTCCCAGAAGGTCAGGAGTCTGTCATGGAGGGCCCATTCATCCACATGAACTGACTTGACACTGGTGGTGCATCTGGACTTGAGTGTCTAGGCCACCTGAGTGACAAGTTCCTCATGCAGACTGTCCCAATTGCCCTGCCAGATGTCCCAGAGGATTTCCACCTCTGCCCCCTCAATGGCTAGGCCTTCCATGGCTCAGATCATGAACAACTTGGGCTGGAGGAGCACGATGGTACTGTTGCCATCTCCCCTAGTACTGTGATCTGCTCTCCGGGACAGGGCATCTGGCTTCCCCATGCTCTGGCCTGGCTTGTGGTGCAGCAAGAAGTTAAAGTTGGCTAAATAGAGGGACCACTGGGCCTGTTGGTGATTAAGCTTCTTGGCTATCCAGAAATACTCAAGGTTCTTATGATCTGTCCAGACTTTGAACTTATGCCATGCACCCTCCAGGAAATGCCACCATTTCTTGAAGGACCAGATGATGGCCAGCATCTCCTTGTCATGGATTTTGTAGTTGCATTTGACCATGTTCAGGCTCTTCAAATAGCAGACCACCAGATGCATTTTTTCATCCTCCCAAGATTGTTGCAACAGAACAGCTCTGGTGGTGAAGTCAGAGCTGTTGGCTTCCACCCAGAAGGGGGAGTCATTGTCCAGAAAGAGGAGGACAGGTCCAGAGGTGATGGCATGCTTGAGATTGTCAAAAGCCATCTGCTCTAGGGACTGCCATCTCCAGGTGGCATCCTTAGCAGTGAGGTTGAACAATGGTTGGGCATTGTGGGAGAAATCCTGGATGAACCTCTGGTAAAAGTTGGTGAACTCTAAGAAGACCTGCACTTCCTTCTTGTTCTTGAGCTCTGGCCACTCCACCACACCTGCCACCTTCACTGGGTCCATCTCCACAGCTCCATGCAAGTTGATCAACCTGAGATACTCAATCTGATTTTGTTTAAACTCACACATCTCTGATTTGAGAAAGAGTTGGTGAAGGTGGAGGCATTACAAGACAATGCATGTGACCTAGTGGTGCTCCTCTAGCATTTTAGTGTAAATGAGGATATTGTTGAGGTGTACACACACTATGCCTTCTGCTATCAGGTCCTGGAAGATGTCATTCATCATCATCTGGAAGGTGGCAGGGCTGTTGGTGAGTCCAAAGAACATGACAAGAGGTTTGAACAATCTCCAGTTGGTCCAGAAGGCAGCCTTCCACTTGTCTTCCTCCTGGGTCTGTATGTTGTTGTAGCCCCACCAGACATCCAATTTGGTGAAGTACCATGCATCCCAGGGATTGTTGATGAGCTCAGAGATGAGGGGGAGAGGGTAGCAGTTCTCCACCATCATGGCATTAAGCATCCAGTAGTCCTGGACCAGTTGGAGGGAGCCATCCTTCTCCTTGATGAACAAGACTAGAGAGGCCATTGGGGATTTGGAGGGACAGATGCAACTGGAGGCTAAGTTCTCCTGTAGAAAGGCATTGAGTTTGTCCTGCTCCTTTGGCACCAGTGGGTAGACCTTACAGCTAGCAGGCTTAGAGTCTGGCATTAATTTGATGGTGTGGTCCCACTGTTTGTGCTCTGGAAGTGAGTCAAACAAGGCCTTGGAGAACACATCCTTGAATGTGTGGAGATATGGATGTATGATGTCCTGGAGCTTCCAGGGTGCAGAGTTGGCCACAAAGGCCTGAGGCAGCTGCTGAGAGGTGGTCTGGCTGGCCTGGATCTCCACAATAGAGGGCAGGGAGCATAGGATGGTGGCGTATATCCAATCTCCAGTCTTCACTGCTTTGTCCAGGGACTCTGGGTTGTGCAAGCTACAAAACTCCCCTAACAGATCTTCCTCCAGGGCCCTGCCACTACTCTGGTTGTTCTTGTAGAGGGCCTCTCTATGGGGGAACACCAAGGGCGGGGGGTCCAGAAGATCCAGATCTGCAAAGGGGAGATGGCCCATACAGCAAGCCTGAATGGCCACATGCTCTCAAACTGCAGCCTGACACTGTTCCCTGACCTTGGTGGTGCAGGTGGTGCACCTCCAGAGACATTGGCTCATGGTCACCTTGCCCTGGGCCCAGTCTACTTTGGGGTTGTGCTCCCAAAGCCAGGTGAATCTGAGGATCATGTCCTGCTTACCTAGGCT
>JAGGAV010008317.1:0-10870 GCA_017657295.1 Termitomyces sp. DKA64 | reverse complement strand
CACCTGCAGTTTGATGGCCAGACCAAGTGCATGAACCAGGAGCTTGAACAATACCTCTGCCTCTTCTGCAATGAGTGTCAGGACAACTGGGATGAGCTCCTCCCTGATGCCAAGTTCCAGTATAACAACTATGTTCACATGGCCACCCAGTATTCACCTTTCTTCCTGGACACTGGATATCACCCATGCATGGGTTTCAAACCCCAGGCCTGGCCTTCAGAGAATGAGGCAGTAAATGAATTTGTAAACTGGATGAAGATTGCACAGGAAGAGGCCTAAGCAGCACTGGCAAAGGCAAAGGATGACATGGCATAGTACTATGACCATGGAAGGACCTCAACACCCCAGTACAAGCCCAAGGATTGAGTCTACCTAGATGCCTCCAACATCATGACCACCCAGCCATCAAAGAAGCTCTCACACTGGCAATTAGGACCCTTCACAGTGGAATGACAGGTAGGGCCCCTAGCTTATCAACTCCAGCTTCCCATAGGAATGTGCCAGCTCCATTCAGTCTTCAAGTGGTGGTCAAACTGACTCTGACCCCAGTGGACCCTATCCCAGGACATTGCCCAACATCTCCACCCCCTCCAGTGGTGGTCAGCAACAGCAAGGAGTATGAGATGGAAGAGATCCTGGATAGCCATCTGTTCTGGTGGGAACTATAATACAAGGTGAAGTGGAAAGACTACAGAATTGAGGACATTTCCTGGGGACCCCAGAAGAATGTGCATGTGCCTGGACTGGTCAAGGAGTTCCACTGACAACATCTGGACATGCCACAAGCAATCAGAGGGATATATCCCCTTCCCCCAGCAGACCAGGCAATCTAGAATTTTTTTTACCCTGCATATTGAGATGCCACATGCTAGAGAGGGGGTGATGTCAAGAGACTACCCCTTCTCTGACCTCCACCCCTGTCAGACACCAATTCTCCCAGCCCATTTCCACTTCCCCAAGGCTTGTTTGATGACTCCAGAGCATTCTACAGGTCTCTGGAGATTTTCAGAAACCCCCAGAACTTTCTGTGATCCATCATTGCATACTTTGGCTAACTCCAGTCACCTATCCAGTTGTTTCCATGCCTCTGCTGCCCCCTAATGCACCACACTGAGCAGAGGAGATCCTTAGACTTGTTCTCTTTGGATTCCCCTCTGCTAGGTGATTAGTCTACTATTTGTATTATCTATTACATCTCTAATACACTTTGGATTCCCCTCTGCTAGCTGTATGACTTAGCTGCTGCCCCCAGAGGTTGCCCTTACACTACCAGGTTCTTAATGCCATGACAGTGAAGAATTGCTACTCCCTCCTCCTCATTTCCAAGCTCATCAATAACCTCTGGGCCATGCAGTACTTTGCTAAATTAGACATCTGGTGGGACTACAACAATGTGCACATCCACAAGGGAGATGAGTGGAAGGCTGCCTTTCAGACCAACCATGTCAGGTTCCACTGGTCTGAGGAGGTCTGGTGTACTTCAGTAGGCTAGACACAGGAGTGGGAGTAGCAGATGAGGGGGAGTGAGTATGGTACAGAGCTCCAGATATGAAATATCAAGAACTCAGTAGACTCAGGGTTAGATTCCAAGTTGAGGGTGCAGGGTTTTGGAGATATGAAGTGTAGAAATAAAGTTGGGACAGTAGAAATGAAGATGAACATAACTGGGGAGTTGAGATGAGATGAGAGACTTTGAGATGAGGCAAGACTTAAAAGCTGGAGATTGGAAACTGAGACACAAAAGGAAACTGATAAGATGAAACTGATGAGATTGAAACAGATGAGATTTAAATCAGACAATATGGAACAATGAGATGGGGCACAACAGATGTAGCAAACACAAGAACATAGGTAATATCCAGAATACTTTAGCTATTACTACTCTACAGCTTAAGTACCTGTGGGGGGAACTCCTCCAGGACTGCAGGTCTGAGGTTGGACCATGCATACAGATCTCAGGTACAATTGTTTGGGGCATCCCAAGACTGACTAGCCAGGTGTTGGAAGTATCTTGATGCATAACCATGATGCATGCCAGGGAAGGGAGGAGGGACTTTGGAGTTACTAGACACTGGGGAAGGGTTGGGGGGATCACAGGAAATGCTGGAGAAGCACTGGGAATCTCTGGAGAAGTGTTGAGGGTTGCTGGAGTGGGTGCCAGGGATAGAGGAGTGGTTGTAGAGGTTGGGGGAGGGAGGGGGATGTGTTTCAGGCTTGCTGGATTTGGTTGAGGTAGGTCTGAAGGTGAGGTGGGGGTCCAGGAATGAGTCATGACATCACTCCCCCTTCAGTGTTGAGACCCTTTGAGGTGCAGGGAAATCTCTGATGGTTGGCAGTGGCATGGGAATCAAAGTCAAAGCATGATGACTTCTTCAACTAGAAGCTCCTCAGAAAAAATAAAAGGAGACTAAAACATGTCTAACCTACCATTGTTACCTTTCCATGTCCTCCCCAGCCTCTTTGTCTTCATCATCCTCATTGTCACCCACTCCTCCACCTTCTGACAACAATCATGTGGAGGCCTGGGCCAAGTATGAGGCCTGGAGGGCAGAATTTGACTGGTGTCAGGACTGGAGGAAGGTTGACACAATGTACTGGCAGCATGAGTGGCTAGTCTTCCAGGTGTGCCCATTGCATACTGAATCATTTCCCAAGAGCTGTCTAGGGTGGTGGTGGATCCCTCCTTGGCCCTGGTCCCAGCCAATACCTTGGGGCCACCTACCCAACCTTCCCCCCCTTCTCCAGCTCATCCTGTCTGGCTGACTCTGGGCTTGAGGATAACCCAGGTGGTTCTGGATGCACAGCAGGTTCCCCAGTCAGAGGTGACAGCAGATCAATTGCAGGGGTGATGGGGTGAGTCTGGGGGCCTCCCACTCTGGAGTGGTGTGGGGTGGAGGCCCCAGTAAGTTGCAGGGCAATCTTGCTACTGTAATTTTAGCTGACCTGCTGCCCAGTGTGTGACCTGTGCTCATTGGGAAGAGGTTTGCAAGTTTGAGGAGCTGGTGGTGGGATCCCAGCAGGATTTGTTGGTGTGCCTTCCATGTCATGTGCAGCACAAGAAGTGCTCAGTGTTGAGGGACTGGCATGCAGCTTGTATCACCATCAGGGATGGGAGTTGGAATGGGTGCTGGAGTGGCTGGACAAGTTGCAGCAGGGTTGGGTCTCCAGGTGCAGGGAGGGGGCACCCCAATTGGGTGGTTCTAGGGAGGAAGTCAAGGGGAAGGGGGTTCATCCCTTAGGGAAAGTTAGGTCTCCCCAGGGTGGGTGTAAGGAGGAAGCCCTCAGCACATGGGCCAAGGGTAAGCATAGGGTATTCCCTCCTCTGGAGGCTGGGCCCAGCAAGAGGCTCCATGGGGAGGTGGCAATGGTGGGCCCCTCTGGCTTGCATGTCTATTTGCCAGGGTCAGAGGCACTGGTGGGGCAATCTGGGAACCCTGCTCTGCACCAGAGAATAGCCAAGCTTGAGGGGCATTTGGTGGTGCAGGGGGAAGAACTCCAGGGATTGTGGGAGGAACTGGAGATGGTACAGCAGGAGCAGGATGCAGTTTGGCAGGATTGAGAGTTCACTCTGCTGGAGGCAGGGGAAAGGGATGTTAAGGTCTAGGGGCTCTGGGGGTGGCTGGAGCAATTGGAGGCCCATCCAGAGGGGAGTGCAGTGGTGGAATGGCAGGTGGGTTTGGAGCTGTGGGCAACCCAGGTAAAGGTAGAGGCAGGGAGGCATTGGGAGGAGTGGTTGGCCAATGAGGTGGCTGCAGAGCAGGGAAGACTCCTACATAAGTACCTTCACCTGGCCTGCCTCCATCACTAACCTCAAATTTTTCCCCTTTTAGGTTGGATCTGCAAGCATCAGATCCTTCTGGATGGGGCAATGGTGGCTTTCACATTAGTGCAGGATGGTGTGTGAAGAATATTGGGGGACCTCCCACCAGAGTTTGAGCAGGGTTTAGGGCAGATGGAGTGGCTGCTGGCAGGTCACTGCCAGCAAAATTTGGTGGACCCTGGGTCCTGATGGGAGGTAGTAGTCAATGTGGAGGAGGCCCTACCAAGGCATGAGGAGCTGCTAGCCATAGTGGTGGCTCAAATGGAGATGGATGTGGCAATAGTGGGGATGGAGAGGGGGTTTCTGGAGGAGGAGGGGTGAGAAGGCCATAGCTCCAAGGCTAACCAATTTTTCTTAGATTTCTTGTTATATTGTGTTGTAGCATAATGTATTCATAGCATCATAATCTTGGTGTCTTTTGTTTTCTTGCTGTCTAAATGTAATTTTCAGCTTGTATAAAGGAAAATGAGAGAGAAAACATAAGTAGTATGGGTGGAAGTTGAATCCCTGCTGAATCCAGAGGTGGGTGTTATGCCCACTGAGGCCATTTGTTCATGCTAGTCTTAGGAGTCCTGGGGCTTGGTGGAGTGTTTCCAGTGGAAGTCCCAAAGCTTGGCAGGAGCTCTGGAGAGGTTTTCCCAGGGTTCCCAAGTGTTGTCCTCAGGTCCATAGCCTTTCCAATGGACTAGGTATTGGGGCTGACTGCAGACAAGATGGGAGTCAAGGATGTGATCAACCTTGTAGTGGTATTTGTCCTCAACCTTGACAGATGGGGGTTGGCTCAGACATTGGCCAGGGAAGGGGTCCAGGTCATGCTTCTCAAGGAGGCAGATGTAGAAGATGGGGTGAAGGTCCTTCAGCCCCAGGGGTAAGTTGAGCTTGTAGGCATGAGTTGAGACCTTCTGGAGGATCTTGAAGGGGCCAAGTTGCTTATGATTGAGCTTCATCAAGGGTCTCCAGATCTTGAGGTTGCACTGGTCAAGCCAGATGAGGGTGTCAGGGGCTCAGTCAGAAGTCATCTTGCATCAGGTGTTGGCATGTTTGAAATAGGCTTGATTGGCAGTGTGAATCTCATCCTGGAGGAACTGGTGAAGGGACTGGAGGTCCTTGGCAACTTCATGGGCAATGTGCAAGGAGATGTCCTTGAGGAACAGGGTGAGTTGGGAGTTGTAACCCTTGTTGGCATAAAATGGGAAGACCCCAGTGGTGGAGTGGGGGGTGTTGTTGTAAGTAAACTTGGCCAGGGGCAGTTCTGCATGCCAGTTGTTCTGTAAATAATTAATGTAGAGGCAGAGGTACTGCTCTAAGGTCTGGTTTACTCATTCTGTTTGTCTGTTGGTCTCCAGGTAATAGACAGTCAATAGGTTGGTCTTGATTTTGAGTGCCTTGCATAGGGATTGCTAGAACCTGGAGATGAACAAGGAGCCATGGTCGGAGATGATGTCACCTGGGAGTCCATGCTTGGAGAAGATGTGTTTGAGGAACAGCTTGGTGAGCTCTGGGGCACTATCAGTGATGTGGCAGAGGATGAACAATGCTTGCTTGGTAAGTCAGTAAATGATGATGAGGATGGCATTGAACCCAGGGAGTTCAATGATGTGGTCCATTGAGATTGAGGACCAGGGGTGGTGGCTGACAGGGAGGGGCTTCAACAGACCATATGGGCAATGTTGGGGGACCTTGGCTCAGAAACATGGTTTGCAGGCTTGTATGTACCAGGTGACATCCTTCTTCATTCCTGGCCAAAAGTAAGTCTAGGAGATCAGTTGGAGGGTCTTATGCATTCCTGAGTGTTCTCAGAGCTTGTGGTCATGGTGCTGCTGAAGAATGTCAAGGCAGATGGACTTGTGGTCCAAAGTGTATATTTGGCCATCCTGGAGCAAGAGTCAATGGTCTAGAGATAGTGTGAAGGTTTTGTCAGAGTTCAGGATGTTGGCAGAATTATTCCAGGGGTCATGCTGGGTGAAGAAGGCATTCAGAGGGGCATTTCAGATTTGGTGGAGAATTCCTTCCTCATTCATAATCAGCATGGCATGAAGATGTTTGGGGGGGATTATCACATGATGGTTGAATGCATTGTGTTCCACCTCAAAGGACTTCTTTGGGTGGACATTCAGTCATCAGATGAGGGCATTGGGTTTTGCTCCAAGTCATCCCAGGCAGTAATGGATGGTGAAGTCATACTCAGACAAAGTTTCAGACCAACAGGCTTGTTGTCAACTGAGTTGCTTGGTGGTCATGAAGTACTATAGGTTATTATGGTCTGAGTAGACTTGTATGTGATGCAGGATTCCTTTGAGGTAGGTTCTCCACTGCTGGAAGGCTTTGACAATCATGAGGAGCTCTTTGTCATAGATGTTGTAGTTAAGCTCTGTAGGAATCATCAAGCAGGTGTAGAAGGCAACAGGGCAGAGGTCCTTGCTGTTAGAGCCCATCTGCAAGAGTATTCTGGCAATGGCATAGTTGGAGGCATTGCATTTGAGGATGATAGGGAGGGCAGGTTCAAAGTGGCAGAGGATTGGGACAGAGGTGAAGGCCTTCTTCAGGAGAGCAAACATGCTCTGACACTTACTATCCCAGTCCCAGGGAGTGTCCTTCCAGGTGAGTTGGTTGAGAGGTTTCATAATGCTGGAGTAGTTGTCAATGAACCAGCAGTCAAAATTATCTTTAATGTTCGATGGTGGGGGCCAGTTGAGGATGGCCTCAACCTTTGCTGAGTTCATTTGTACACCATCTAGAGTGATGATAACTTCTAGGTACTCAACCTCAGTGGTGTGGAAGGAACATTTCTCAGGCTTGGCATGGAGGTGGTACTCCTGAAGTCATTCCAAGATGCATTGGACATGACCCTGATGTTTTTCCAGGGAATTTGAGTATATGAGGATGTTGTCCAGATACACAATAATGAAGACATTGTTCATGTCATGGAAGATATTGTTCATGAAGTATTGGAAGGTAGCCAGGGAGTTGGTCATACTAAAGGGCATTACAAGATACTTAAAGAGGCTGTAGCAGGTGTGGAAGGTGGTCTTCCATTTATGTCCCAGAGCAATCTAGACATTATTGTAGCCAGACTGGAGGTCTATCTTGCTGTAGACCTTGGCACTGTGGAGGCAGTCAACAAGGTCACTGATCAGGGGAAGGAGAAACCAGTCCTTTTTGATGACTTTGTTAAGTTCCTGGTAATCCACACAAAGACAGAGGGAGCCATCCTTCTTTTTGGCAAAAAGGACAGGGGCTCCAGCAGTGAAGATTGAGGGTTGGATAAAGCCCTTTCTGAGCATGTCATCAAGGTAGTTCTTGAGAACCCAGAGTTTGATTTCTGACATGTTGTAGATCTTGCCAAAAGGGGGGGGAGGTACTGTCTTCAAGGTCAATCATGTGGTCATTGAGATGTGCCTGCAGGAGTTTGGGGTGGGGGCACTTCTTCCTCACCTCCTGGGTCATCCTTAGGCAGGGTGGGGGTTCTGGTGGCTCTGGTGCTGCTGAGGGCCAAATCAGAGTCATCAGGGTCATGGGAGGAGTAAGGGCAGAGAAAGATGGTGGCTGCCAGGCAGGCTTGGGAGCCAGGGAACTGCATGGTGAGGTCCTTCCAATTGATGTTGGGGTTGATGTTGCACAGCTAGGGTAGTCTAAGCACAATCAGGGTTGCCTTTGGAAGTTGGATAATGAGGAGGTGGGTCAGGAACTGTAGACCATTATCAAGAGTGAGGGAACCAGGATGGAATTTGGTAATCCCAGAGGTGGCAGATCTTCTATCAAACAGCTGTAGCTCTAAAGGCATGTCAAGGGGTTCATGGGGGAGGTTGAGCTGGTCACTGACAAAGGTTCCAGAGGCTCCACTGTTGATGAGGGCAGGGAGAACAGGGGAGAATGGCAGGGGAGTCATCAAGGCAGGCATTGATGATGAATGATTGTGCAGATCCATGAGCAGAGCTGCAGAGGAGTTTGGGGAGCATTGCGGGTGAATTCCAAGACATTATGATGGAGAGGAATGTTGAAGGAGATGGGTCCCAGATCAGGCAAGTTATCCCAATTGAGGCAGAGGGTGAGACTTAGCCAGTCAATGCAAGGTTTAGTCATTTGGAGCCAGGAGAACCTGAGGATGAGGAAGGTAGAGGTATGCAACTTTGTGATCAATAGCTAGAGGTCTTGCTGTTGTCCATTGGCAAAAGTGATCCTTGTTTCTACACAGTGAGTGATGTTGTTGGCAGAGGTCAGATCACCATCAAAGAGTTTCAGGGGGATCAGGAGGGGGAGTCACCAGGGAGGTTGTGGAGCAAGTGCCACTAGGGATTTATTGATGAAGTTGTCTGTTGTGCTACTGTCAATCAGAGTGAGTATGGAGTTGGGGGAGAAGGGGAGGGTGATGTGGAGGAGGAGGTTGTGGGCAGAGTGCAAGGGGAGGTGTGTCGAGAGGGTGTCTGGAGCAATTACTGTTGTGTAGAGGAAAGTAGCTGGGGCAGAGAAGACATCAGAGTCTGGTCCACAACTTAGTGCATCTTTGGGACCTAAACTGCTGGGTCATTTTCTGTAATCTGATAGTCACAGTCTTGTCTGTCAATAGTTCAGATGGCATGTCCACATAGAATGCATGCCTCTTCCTTCCATCATCATGCCTGGGTCTCTGCTGGGATGTTGATTCAGGGCCAATCCTTGATCCAGTTGGTGCACAGGGCCTCTTGATTGTCTATGGAGTCCAGGAGATTGTCTAGGTCTGGGGAGTTGTCAGATTTGGGGTCTGGAGGGTCCAGGGCATCACAGAGATTGGCAGCATCAAGCTGGATGGGGGGTTGAGGTCTGGGGGGCTGAGTGACGTTGACCAGGCCTTGTCTGGGGCAGAAGCAGGATGCAGGGTTAGCAAGCATCATGGGGGTGATGGTTCAGGGGTTATTGGTTGCTCCAAGCTGCCAGCCAGGGTTGCCAGAGAAGTTCCAGTTGCTCCACAGGCCTTGGTTTTTGCTCCAGTCCTCCCAATAGTGCTGATTGATCTAGATGACAAGTGCCTTGTATCCATTGTACATGGGCTGCTTGGGTTTGAGGTGGAGGACATCCTTAATCCATTGCAGGAAGTCACAGTAAAGGGCAAATTGGAGAGCATTATAGTTCCATCCTGTCTCAATAGGATTGCATCTGGAAGTTGTACAAGTTTTCTTCTGCCTCTGCTACAGTGTCAAATACTTTGAACTTACTGGAGGATTCCTGTGTAAAGGCAAGCCAATTGGTGAGTATCAGATCATTGGGATCAAACTAGAGCAGCACTGTGTAATGGTCAAAGGCAATGCCTGTAAGAGCAACCTCCAGGAGCAGCAGCTAAATCACACAGCTAGCAGAGGGGAATCTGAAGTATATTAGAATTGTAATCAACAATACAAATGGTAAACTAATCACCTAGCAGAGGGGAATCTGAAGAGAACAAGTCTGAGGATTCCTGCTGCTTGATGCAGTGCATCAGTGGGTGGCAGAGGCATGGGAACAATTGTGTAAGTGACCAAAGTTAGCCAAAATGTGCAACAAGAGATTACAGAGAGTTCTGTGGGTCTCTGGAAATCTCTGGAGGACTAGTAGAGTGCCCCAGAGCTGTCAAATGAGCCCTATGGAAGTGGAACCAGGCAAGGAGAGTCAGTGTTGGACAGGGGCAGAGGTTGGAAAAAGGTAGTCCCCTGACATCACCCCCCTCTAGCATGCAGCATCTTAATGCATGGGGTAGAAAAAGTTCTGGATCACCTGGTCTGCCAGTGGGAGGGGATACATTCCTCTGACAGCTCATAGTGCATCCAGATGTTATCAGTGGAACTCCCTGACCAGTCTGGGTGCATGCACATTCTCTCAGGGTTCCCAGAAAATGTCCTCGATTTCATAGCCTTTCCACTTCACCTTTGACTGTAGTCCCTGCCAGAATAAGCAGCTGTCCAGGATCTCTTCCACCTTATACTTCTTACTGTTGTTGACCACCACCAGAGGAGGCAGAGGTGCCAGGCATCATCCCAGGATAGAGTCCACTGAGGTTGGAGTCAGTTTGACCATATTGAAGACTGGATGGAGCTGGCACATTCCCACAAGGAGCTGGAGTCAATATGCTAGGGGCCCTACCTGCCATTCTACTGTAAAGGGTCCTAATTGTTGGTGCAAGAGCTTTTTTGACAGCTGGGTGGTCATAATATCAGAGGTGGCTAGGTAGACTCCATCTTCAGGCTTATACTGGGGCACCAGGGTCCTTCTGCAGTCATAGTACCATGCCATGCTGTCCTTTGCCTTTGCCAGCACTGCCTGAGCTTCCTCCTGAATGATCTTCATTCAGTGCATGAACTCATTCACAGCCTCATTCTCTGAAGGTTGGACCTGGGATTTGAACCCCATGTATAGGTGACATCTGGTATCTAGGAAGAAGGATGAAAACTGGGTGGCCACATAAATGTGGTTGTTGTACTGGAACTTGGCATTGGGGAGGAGTTCATCCCAGTCATCCTGGTGCTTATTGCAGAAGAGGCAGAGGTATTGTTCAAGCTCCTAGTTCATGCACTTGGTCTGGCCATTGGACTGCAGGTGGTAGGTGATGGAGGTGTGAAGCTTCACATTGAGCAGTTGGTAGAGCTCCTGAGTGAAGTCTACCATGAATTGTGGGCCCTGGTCAGATACATAGGCATTGGAGAGGCCATGCAACTTCTAGATGTTCTGCCAGTACAGGTTTGCAGTGCCCATGATAGAGCAAATAGTGTGAGTAGGGATGAAATGTGCTCATTTGCTACAGAGGTCCACCACTACCATGATGGCATTGTAACCATGGGCATTGGGTCCACTGAGGCAAGGCTCCATTGTTCTGTGGGGATAGGCATTGGGTGCAGCTGACTAGAGGGAAGGTGATGTTGGGGCTTGGTCCAGAGGCAGAGATTGCATGTACCTGGTTACCTTTTAATCATATTTTCACATGGTCACTTGCCATGAGTCCAGAGATCAAGGCCATTTACAATGGATTTCCATTTTTGGTACAATCTTCGGAGTTATGGCAATTTCCGGAGTTTGCACCTTGGGGTTAGGGTTAGAAGTTTT
>JAGGAV010008316.1:0-10882 GCA_017657295.1 Termitomyces sp. DKA64 | reverse complement strand
CTCTAGCAGTACCATAACCATAAGCTCTAGGGACACCCAGGAATATGTAAGACCCTCCAACTGATCTCCCAGACTTACTTTTAGCCAGGAATGAAGAAGGACATTACCCAGTACATACAAGCCTGCAAACTGTGTCTCTGAGCCAAGGTCCCCCAACATTGCCTATATGGTCTGCTGAAGCACCTCCCTGGTTGGCTGCTGCCCCTGGTCCTCAATCTCAATGGACCACATTGTCAAACTCCCTAAACCCAAAAGTTTTGATGCCATTTTCATTGTTGTTTGCCGACTCACCAAGCAAGCATTGCTCATCCCCTGCTGCACCATTGACAATGCTCTGGAGTTTGCCAAATTATTTCTCAAACATGTCTTCTCCAAGTATGGACTCCCAGACAACATTGTCTCCAACCACAGCCCCTTGTTCATCTCCCAGTTCTGGCAGTCTCTATGCAAGGTGCTCAAAATCAAGACCAACCTCTTGACCACCTGGCACCAGAGGCCAACAGACAAACAGAACAAGTAAACCAGACCTTAGAACAGTATCTCTGCCTCTATGTTGACTATTTACAGAATGACTGGCATGCAGAACAGCCTCTTGCCAAGTTTACTTATAACAACACCCCTCACTCTGTTACTAGAGTCTCCCTGCTTTACACCAACAAGGGTTACAATCCCCAACTTACCCTGTCCCTCAAGGACATTCCCTTGCACATTGCCCACAAAGTCACCAAAGACCTCCAATCACTCCACCAATTCCTCTGGGATGAGATTGACACTGCCAATCAAGCCTACTCCAAGCATGCTGACACCTGACATGAAACAACCCCCAACTGGGCCCCTGGCACCCTTGTCTGGCTTGACTGGTGCAACCTCAAGACTCAGAGACCCTTGATGAAGCTCAACCACAAGCAGCTTGGCCCTTTCAAGATCCTCCAGAAGGTTTTGACCCATGCCTACAAGCTTGACCTACCTCTGAGACTGAAGGGTCTTCACCCTGTCTTTCATGTCCACATCCTTAAGAAGTATGCTCCAGACCCCTTCCTCAGCCAATGTCTGAGCCAACCTCTGCCTGTCAAAGTCAAGGACAAGTACCACTATGAGGTTGACCACATTCTCAACTCCTGCCTCATCTGCAGTCAGCTCCAGTACCTAGTCCATTGGAAAGGCTATGGACCTAATGACAACATCTGGAAATCCTGGAAGAACCTCTCTTGGGCCCCCACCAAGCTTCAGGACTTTCACCAACAACACCCCACTAAGCCTTGGGACCCCTGGGACTAGCATGTACAGACAGCATCAGTGGGCATAACCCCCTGCCTCTGGATTTAGCAGGGATTTAATTCCTACAGGTATCACTTAGGTTTCCCTTCTCATCTTCCCTTACATAAGCTGAAGATCACACTAAAACAGCAAGAAGTCAACATTTACAATTTCTACAAGTACAAGTATGGAATGAGGTGACAAGAAAGAGTCTAAGAAGATGGAAATCACCCAACCTCAGGGCCAGAACCTCCTCACTCTTGCCTCAAAATCCCCCTCTCCAACCCCTCTCCCACCAGATCAATCTCCATTTGGGCTGTCACCACTGCCAGGTTCTCTGCATGCCCCAGGAGGACCTCCCCCACATTGACCACCACCTCCCACCATGACTTGGGCTCCACAGAGTTCCTCTGCCAATGCCCTGCCAATAGCCTCCCCATGTGGTCTACCTCCTGCCTCAACCCTGGAGGGAGGTTTTGGGCATCTGCCCAACCCATCCTGAATTGACATGAGAGTGGTGGAGGCCCCATCCAATAGGATCCAGTGCTCCCAAACCCAGTCTAGCAAGGAACATCAGCAGGGTCAAGGAAGAGGAGGACAAAACCTACACATAATACTGCCCTGCCCTAATGCAGCCTCATTTGCCAACCACTCCTCCTGTCTCCTCCTTGCCTCCACATCTGCCCAGCACCCCTAAATTTCCAGTCCCCTGCCACTCCACTACCCCCACAAATTGCATTTCCAACTGCCCCAACTGCTCCTGCAGGCCCCAAACCTCCAGAACCCTTGCACTGACCTCCTTCACTGTGGCCTCATGATTCCACTGTGCTGTCTCCTAGTCCTGCTGCACCACCTCTCAATCCCACCATGCTGCCTCACTCTCCTCCCAGGCCCCTCAGAGCTCCTCTCCCCACACCATTGCCAATTGCCCCTCCAGCTTGGCCACCTCCCACCATAACACCTCAATGTTTGCCCCCAGTACTGGATCAGAGGTCTCCTGGGGATACACCACCAATGCTCCTGATGCCAGCAAGTACATATAGGATCCAGGGAAGCCAGTCATTGCCATCTCTCCCCAAGGCCTGTTACTTGGCACTGCCTCTAATGTGGGGGATGCCCTGCACTTCCCCTGGTCCCTAGAAGGCAGGGCCCCCTCTCTGCACCCACCCCATGGCAGCCCTATCTTCCCTCAAAGTCACCCCTCCTCCTCCCTGCCCTCCCCCCCAGGGCACAGAGACTGTGACACCCCTCTGGACACTCAACCCCTCAACCCCTCCCCCAACTGCTCTGAAACCAACTCCTGATCCCACCCCTGCTTCACTGCAATGCTCACCACTTGCCACTCCTGGGAAATGCAACACTTCTTGTGTCTTGCATAACACAGCAGACACATGAAGGAATCACAGCAAGATCCTGCAACAGGCTTCTCAAACTCACATGCCTCTCCATGACAAGCACAAGTAATGCACTGGACCATCAGTAGCCAGGGGCATGCAAGCCATCAATAAGACACTGACTTACCAGGGCTTCCACCTGACACCATGCTAGGGTGGGGTGCCCACAAATCTGCCCCACTGCCTCCACAAACTGCTTCACCATGACCTCTGCCTGCCCAACCTTTTGAGCCTCTGGTACAACCTGCACCTCCCCTGGCCCCAACACTGATCTGGGAGAACACCCAACAAACCAGGGGCCAACCCAGTATACTGTTTCAGACCCCCAGGAAGAGAAGGACCCCCAGAAGACCTGGCCACTATGAGGGACAACTCTATGTGAAAGGTCAGTAGGCTTCATCTCTAGATTGGAACACTTACAATGACAGTACATGGCATCCACTCAATGCCAATCCTGTTGCCAGTTGTACTTGGCTTGGCATTCCTTGTACACTGCCCAGACATTGACAACATTCTCATCAGACAGAGAGGGGGTTGGGGATGATAAAGAGGAAGTAGACATAGTAAATAGGGATATGAGAGGATAACTGTGATACACTGGACATGTCTTGATCCCTTTTATTTTCTCCTGGGAAGCTTCTAGTTGAGAAGCCATCACACTTCATCTTTGATTCCCATGCCACTGCCAACCACCAGAGATCTCCCTGCACCTTGAAGGGTCTTGATGCTGAAGGGGGGGTGATGTCACAACCCATCCCCAAACCCCTGCCTTTCCTCTGGACTTTGCCTGACCAAGCCCAGCAAGCCCAGAGCACATCTCTCTCCTCCCCCAACCCCTATGACTCTCCCCTACCCTCAGCACCCACTCTGGCAAACCCTGATGCTTCTCTGGAGATCCCCCAATGCTTCTGCTTCCCCAGCATACCCTGTGATCCCCCTGACCCTCCCTTAGTATTTGGATAACCCCAAGCCCCCTCCACCCTCCCCAGCATGCATCATAGTTATGCATCAAGACACTACTGACACCTGACTAGCCAGTCTTGGGACATCCCAAACAATCATATTCAAGACTCACCCTGCACAGTCTGGCCTTAGACCTGGGTTCCCAGACAAGTTCCCCCATAGGTACTTAAATCATAGAGTAGTGCTAGTAACAGTAGTCTTGATATTAACTACATTACCATGTCTGTTTATCTCTTGTGTCTCCATCTCTTTGTTCTGTATTGTCTTGTCTCAATCTTATCTGTCTCAATCTTATCAGTTCTCAACTTATCAATTTCCTTTCTCATCTCCATCTCCCATCTATTTTCTAAGTCTCATCTCATCTTGTTCCTCTCAGTTTCTTGCCTTGCCTCAACTCCCATGACTACCTCCAACTCTATTTCCATTTCCCCTTGAGAGTCTATCCTACTCTATAACCCTCAAACCTCTCTGTACCCTGAACTCAGACTCACCTGAGTTGACCCCTAGCCCTTGATATTCAACTCCAGAGCATTGTAACATACTTGCTCCCCACTCATCTGTTACTCCTGCCCCTCCATCTAGCCTACCAGAGTATTCTGGACTTCCCCAGACCACCTTTCCCTCCTTTGCCCACTCAGTTTCACTCTTCCAGAGCTCACTGGAGCACAGGATCATGAGTATCAATGTTGTGTCTGCCTAGTAGGGGACTTACCCAGTGCAGCTGAGCCCTCATGGTCAGCAGAACCTGACGGCCCTCTGCTAGCATGAATTGCTGGATTATGGCAGTCCTGATGTTTCACTTTGAGCTTGTGCACATTAAAGGTACTTTCCATGGGCCTGATGGACTTTTTCAATGCCTGCTACAGCCTAGCAACCCCCCACTAGATGATAGCAACAATGCCATTTATGAAGACTGGATCAATTGTTTAAATGGCTACATTAATCAGATCCAGCTTCCCCTTCCCCTGCTTCACCACATCTCCACAGTTTCACAGTCACTACCTTGCCTCCTCAAACACCAACCCTTCTTGCACATAGTGACCTTTGCCAACAACATTGTGGATACCCTGGGTCCAAGACTAGCAACAAGCAACATTTCTTGGCCTTTATGAGACAATGCCACCACCACTTATAGCAACATTCCCCATAGTGCAAAAGCTCTGGCTAGCAACACACATATTCATATGGTCTAGAAGTGGCTTGACAACCTTATCAGGCCAGACAACCTTAGTGACATTGCTTATGCTACTTTTATTTGCTATGCCTCCATGTTCTTCCTTGCAGATGGTAAGCTCTGGCAATAGAATAAAGATGGCACTCACAAGCTCTTTATTCCTACTGACTGTCACTTGCACATCCTGTGAGCCATGCATGATGAACTGGGGCACAGAGGTCTTTTTGCTACTTGCTCAGCCTTGCTGGAACATTTCTGGTGGCCTCAGGTTAATGCTGATCTTGTCTGGTACATTCATACTTGTCACATTTTCCAGCTTCATCAAATGACCAAAGTCCTTATTCCACCAACTGTCACTATGCCTGCACCCTTGTTCAGTAAGATATACATTGATAATAAGTTCATGCCACCTTCCAATAAGTTCAAGTATATAATACAAGGATGATGTTTGCTAACCCATTATGCTGAGTTTCACATGCTCATCAGGGAGAATAGTGAGGCAATTGCTAAATAGTTGTATGAAGATGTCATTTGTCACTGGGGAGCCCTTGGCAAAATTGTTACAAACAATGGCACACTGATCCTGAAGGTGGTTACTTACTTGTTAAAGAAGTATAACTTACATCATATTTGAGTTTCAGGCTACAACAAGCACACTAATGGTATAGTCAAGTGACCTCACTTTGATGTTCACCAGGCCCTTTTCAAAGCTGTTGATGGTGACCAGTCTAAATAGAATACAGCTACTTACTCAGTCTTTTGGTCAGAATGAGTCACAGTTCACAAATGAATGGGCTGTTCCCCTTATTATGCTGTTACTAGTACTCACTCCCTGCTCCCTGCCAACATTGTTGAAGTGACCTATCTTTGACTACTGCCAAACTTGTTTTTGTCATCTACCAACCTAATAGCCCATCAAGCAATTGATCTTCAACATTGCCAGGAAGACCTTGAATGACTACATGACAATGTCTTTAGCACTCAACAATTAGCCACTATTCACTTTGAAACTGAATATGCCACTACCATTTGAGACTACAACTTCCAGACAGGGGACCTCATTCTAATGAGGAATACCAGGATTGAAGTCATGCATAACAAGAAGATGAGGCCTTGTTATCTAGGCCCCCTAGTGGTAATATCCTGTAATCATGGAGGCACTTATATTCTTTGTGAACTAGATGGTTCAGTCCTGCATAGACCAGTGGCAGCTTTTTGCCTAGTACCATATTTTGCTAGAGAATGCATCTCAATGCCTAGTGACATATTTGACATCAATACTACCTGTCTACATGAACTTGAACAAACAGACCTAGTGGACAATGACAATGCTAATAATGTCAATGACAATAGCAATAACTGATACTGACATCTTCATTCATCATTCCCCATACCAAAGCAGTCATACAACACATATACTTAAGTTCTTTCTTTGTTTCTCTTATATTGCTCCTTACTCATTGAAAGTGTTTCACAGACAGTTGTTATATTTGTTCTTCTCCTTCATTAAGATGCTGCACTTGCAACTCATTGCTAGTGCTTGGCACACTTTTTGGGGTTTTCTCACCATGATGATCTACTGAGCATTTTCCCTATAATTGCCAGTGTTAAGTGGCAGTTGCTAGTATGTACCAACTCTTCTGCCTTTGCCTCAGTTCTTTGATTTTAACATCTACCAAGTTATGTTTTATTTTCTTTCTTTCTTATCCTTACATTTTAAATTGATATAGTACATTTTTTATCATGCCCCTTAAGGGGGCTAGTCTATGTCTGTATACAAAAAGAAAAATAATTTTTTTAAGAGGTGGCAATTGCTAAGCATCAAGGTCAGCATCATCGCTAGGCACCTTTCCCAGCTCACCCACTTCCCAATCCCCCTCACTGACTCTGTTCTCCTCCTGCCAACCCAAGAATGCTCAACAGTCCCCTTGATACCCAGTCAAGGTCACTATTGTCTGTCTAACAACAGCATACCTTGCCTTTGACTCCAACAAGTCCTTCCTAGCCACTCTCAGATCCTGCCTAAACCTTGCTTCCAGCATCACCACCCACTCTTCCAGACCCCTTAGTAATGTTACCAACATCAGAGGAGTCAGTAAAGCCAGATCTTCTCCCAGCCACTCAAGTTTGTTATCATCCACCTGTCACTGTGGGGCCAGAGTCCAGACCTTCTAGCAAACTGGTCAGCAACTAATGGTAAGCAAGCAAAATAACTTGTACTTACTAGTGATGGCACCTTCATCTCCTCAACCTCTGGCTTGTCCTCCTCCACCTCCATAGCCTTGTCCCCAGCCCCATATCCAGAACCTTGACTCCACTTTGTTCATTGTCATTATGGGAGTCAGCTCTCCTATAGGCATGTCCTTGTTTTCCTGGTTGCTAGTGACTGTTGGTGGTTGCTGGGCCTCCATTAAGGGAGCATTGTCACTATCACTCCCACCACCTTTGCTGTTGCTAACATCCTCCTCACTCTCCACCTCAGCCCAACTCTTCTCCTGTTGCCCTCTCATAGCAATCTTCTTGCCACTGACTGTTGTCCCATCCTGCATTGTTGGCAGATTCAGACTAGAGTGCTTAATCTGAATTGCCTCTCCTCAAGCTGCTAGTTCTTGCTGAGCCTCCACAAATATCTTCACCTGCCTCACCAATGCTGCCCTGGTTGCTATCCTAGCAACAAACTTCCCTTCCCATCCTCAAGCAGACTGACCATGATATGAACAGCCTTTTCAAGTGCTATCACCCCTGAAGCAAGGCTGGGTCCTAGCAGGGTACCAGCAGCCTTCTGGGTCATTATACAATCATCAGTTGTCACACTAAGATGCAAGTTAGCAAGAACTGATAGCAACAGTCACTAGGACTTACTGCTCCCTGGCTAGCCTCAAAGGCCACTCTCTCCTCTAGTGACATTGTGGTCTTGCCCTTCACCTTCTCTAACACCACCCTGGCACTCATTCCTGTATTCACAACTGTTCCTTCTCTCCTCCATCACAGCAGCTGCATGAGTTTATTGTCAGTAAAGCTGTCTTGCACAGATTCCTGTTGGCATGTTAGCAACTGTTGGTAAAGAACTAGTGACAAAGAAGAAACTTATCTGAAAATTGTTATTATCACCTTCCTTTGCCTTTGCCTTCCCCTCTGGAGCCCTGGATTGCCTAGGCAAGGTTGCTCACTCCTTAGTGACACTGCCAACTGTATGCTTGGGAGTGGAGGGGCCAGCCTCAATGTCCCCACAACCCACACTGCCTTCCCCACAACCCCCACTACACCCAGCCCCAGTTGCTATTGTCAGGTTATGCAGAGGGTGCTGGAAGAAGAATTGGTCATTTGGAACTAAGTCTTCAAACAACTAAAAGTTACCTGAGCAATGTTGCTAGTCCTAGTGACATTGCCACCACTCACTGCTGATAAAACACACTTGTTGCTGAGCACTGTTACCATCATCTCAGGTTATCTTATCTGATGCAGCCCCTGACTCCAACACAGCCCCATTATGTGAAAGCCTAGGCCCAAGACCTAAAAGCACCTAGTTGAGACCTTTCTTAATGATGATCACTAGCATCATTACATAGTGACAAAGGGACTTTCTACTTCTCAAACATCAGACATTCAAAAACACATGACTTTTAATTCCATTTTTTTGTCTCATTCAACCAACATACCTGAATGGTATCTACACTTCAGACTTTGATGTGTGGTATGATATCCTTTATATTTGATAGATATTATGCACTTTCTGACATTGCATACATATCCTTGGAAACCATATTGGCACCAAGCATGCACCCATTGACAGACATTGTCACTGGTGGCAACTACCTTTATTGCTGAATACTACACTTACAAATTGTATAAATACCCCTTGTACATACCTAGCCAGAACATAGAATTCATACCCCCCTCCCACAGTACAGCTTTGAAGTCCCTTAACTCTTGGACTTCAGACTTTGCCCTCATCTCTCCTCTTCATCATTGTTAACAGCTTAGTGACAAGCCTTGGCAACCTAGCATTCAATATTAGTGTACACTATCTACAGGTGTCAGCCTCATCTCTTTGTCTTAGCAATGTTAGCATCTACAGCTAGTGACTAGTTTGAATCCTCCCCCCCTCCTAGTAAACCCCTAGCAACTTCCTCTATTCCTCTTAGTGACTCTTCCAATCACATTATTGACTTACCTATCCCACCACTGATAGTGACTTTCCCTCTTGTTTGTTGGGAACCCCTCTGCACATTCTAGCAACTCTGTGCTAGTGACTATTAGCACACTCTAGCAACCATTCCACACTTCACTTCACATTTTATATATTGCTCTTGTCCAGCCTCCAGATCCTCCAGCAAAAGCTCTAGCAACACCAGGGCAGGGGCCTAGCAAAAGCATTAATGATGTTGCTATGAAAGAAGAAAAGAAGACTTACAAAGTGTTGATCAAACTCCCTAATCCAGTCCTCCCCCTTGTACTGCTCATATAGCTGGCAACACTCCTTGTCAATGGTCACCAGCTTGGCCCACTGCACACCACTCCCCACAGTCTTGAACCAGCACAGCCATGTCTTAGAGATTGTTATTATTGCCAGTGTGAGATTAGTCACTAGTGAAGCACATGCCACAAAAAGAAGTTGATTGATGCACTCAAGAAAGGCCTGGGCCATAGTGCACTTCTCAAGCTGGGCAGAGAGATCTGAAGACATGACTAAGCTGAGGTTGACCCTTGCATTCACATGATTTTGGTTGACTGAGGACAGTTAAAATTTCAGCCTAGGGGAGGATGATAAGACTCACTTGTCACTGAGCACTGTTACCACCATCTCAGGTTATCTTATCTGATGCAGCACTTGACTCCAACACAGCCCCATCACATGAAAGCCTAGGCCTGAGACCTAGAACCACCTAGTCAAGACCTTTCTTACTGATGGTCACTAGCATCATCACATAGCAACAAAGGGACTCTTTTGCCCTTTGAACATCAGACACTCAAAAACACCTGACTTTCATTTTTTCATTTTTCTTGTCTTGCTTAACCAACATACCTGAACAGCATCCACACTTCAGACTTTGACATGTGGTATGATTTCCTTTATATTTGATAGATATTATGCACTTTTGATATTGCATACATATCCTTGGAAACCATATTGACACTGAGCATGCACCCATTGACAGATGCCATTACTGGTGGTGACTACTTTTATTGCTGACTACTACACTTACAAATTGTATAAATACCCCTTGTACATACCTAGCCAGAGGAGAGGAATTTGTACTCCCTACAGTACAGCTTTGAAGTCCCTTAACTCTTAGACTTCAGACTTTGCCCTCATCTCTCTTCTTTGCCATTGTTGATGGCTTAGCAACAAGCCTTGACAACCTAGCCTTCAATATTAGTATACACCATCTATGGGTGTCAGCCTTGTCTTTTTGCATTAGCAATGTTAGCATCTATAGCAAGCAACTAGTTTGAATAACCCTAGCAACTTCCTCCCTTCCTCTTAGTGACTCTTCCCCATTACCTGGGTAACTTCCCTATCCAGCCACTTATAGTGACCTTCCCTCTTGTTTGTTGGGTTGCCCCTTTACACATTCTAGCAACTCCATGCTAGCAACTATTGGCATACTCATGTGACCACTTCATACTTCACACCCTTTTAATCACTCTAGCTTTCTGGGACATCTACCAACTCATCCTCACACACACTCACCTTCCTACTGCTGGCTACCCTATCTGATTACATGTGATCAGGCAGCATAGGAGCACATCAGTGTTCCAAAACAATGCATGTGATCCAATGGTATTCCTCTAGGGTCTTGGTGTAGATGAGGATATTGTCAAGATACACACAAACAACACCCTCTGCAATTAGATCATGGAAGATATCATTCATCATTGTCTGAAAAGTGGCCAGACTATTAGTGAGGCCAAAGAGCATTACCAGAGGTTCAAAGGGTCCACAATTGGTTCTGAATGCTGCCTTCCACTCATCTCCTTCAATGCACATGTTGTTGTAGCCCCAACAGACATCCAACTTAGTGAAGTATCATGCACCTTGAAGGTTGTTGACAAGTTCAGAGATGAGTGGCAGGGGATAGCAGTTCTTTAC
>JAGGAV010008315.1:0-10905 GCA_017657295.1 Termitomyces sp. DKA64 | reverse complement strand
CAGTCATGTGATGAGTGAGGGAAGATTGGGTCAATTGCACCTGGCTCTCTAGGTGTAGCAAGCAAGTCCAGGCCTTGTCCTGTGGGGCTGAGGCCTCTGAGGGAGTGTCTGGGTTGGCAAGCTGAGACATAGGATTCTGTGGGTGCTTAAGCCTGGTGGGGAAGCAGCAAATAGGGGGGTCAGGGGTTCTGTGTGGCTATGAGGGGCTTCCAGGCCAGGATTTGGAGACTTGTTCTGCTGTAAGGGCAACCTCTAGGAGCAACAGCTAAATTATGCAGCTAGCAGATGGGAATCCAAAGGATATTAGAATGGGTAATTGATGATAGAAATAGTAACTAACCACCTAGCAGAGGGGTCTCTGAAGAGAACAAGTCTAAGGATCTCTGCTACTCAGTGTGGTGCATCAGTGGGTGGTGAAGGCATGGGAACAACTGTATAGATGACCAGAGCTGACCAAAAGTGCTCACTGAGGGATCATGGCAAGTTCTGGGGGTCTCTGGAGATCTCCAGGGATCTGTAGAACATCCCAGAGATGTCAAATGAGCCTTGGGGGAGTGAAATTGGTCTCAGAGAGTTGGTATCAGTCTGGGGCAGAGGTTGGAAATGAAGTCCCCTGACAGAAATAATCCACCTCTAGTCACTAAAGAACCTGGTCTCATTAACCAGCCTCCTGTCTATCTATTCTATAGTATCCCTGTTCACTATGCCCCTCCTGCTAACCAAAAATCTGCTGCCCCTGACTGGCATAATGATGGCACTTACCAAACTATGCCCCTGATATATGATATTGAGCAGTCCAAGGCAGTTTTTGATAGGGTTTTGAGCACCAAGGTCACAGTATACATTGGCAAACTCTGCTCTGTGTTGCCAGATATTAGAATCCAGCTCAGGACTGCAGTTACACCCAAACAACCTGCTGGTGCAAACATGAACACAGTACAAGACCCTAGCAATATATTTGAAGAAGTCTTACCAACTTTCACTGTGGACAAGCCCCATGCCTAATGGTCACATCCTGGACAAAAGTCATCTAGCCCTACTTGAGTGCTGGGGCTCATGCAAGTCACTATCTGAAGTTAGAGCTTTCTTGGGGACAGTCAGCATCCTTAAGATTTTTGTTGAGAACTTTGTCCATTGTGCTAACAACTTACCAAAGCTTACTCAAATTGGTGTTCCATTTGAATTTGGCCCCAACCAACTTAATGCTCAACATGACCTCATTAAGTCCTTACAAGGCACTAAGCCCCTTGTCCCCATTGACTATGCATTACCTAACCCTGTTATCTTAGTGGTTGACACATTATACATTGCCATAGGCTATTACCTCTGCCAGTGTCCCAGCAACAACCATAAAGAACATTACTACAATTGTTTTGGCTCCAAAACCCTGAACAACAGAGAGTCACAATTCAGTCAGCCCAAACTCAAGCTCTATGGTCTTTAATGCACCCTTCAAGCCTTATGAATGTACCTTATTGGCATCAGGAACCTCATCATTGAAGTTGATGCTTGGTACATTAAGGGTATACTTCAGAAGTCTGATATTCAGCCCTCTGCTAGCATGAATTGCTGGATCATGGCAATCCTGATGTTCCACTTTGAGCTTGTTCATGTTAAATGTACCTTCCATGGCCCAGATGGACTTTTGCAATGCCTGCTATGGCCTAGTGACCCTCCACCTGACAATAGTGACAACTCTGTCTATGAAGGTTGGTTTGACTGATTGCATGGCTACATTCACCAAGTTCAACTCTCCTTGCCCCTACTTCACCATGTCCCAGCAGCCTTGGAATCACTACCACCTCTCCTGGAGTATCAGCCCCTTCAGCCCATAGCAAGTTTTGTCAATGATGCTATGGACACTCTGGCCCCATGACTAGTGACTAGCAACAGCCTTCTGCCTCTACATGATGAAGTTACTACAACTTATAGTGATGTTCCTCATAGTGCTAAGGCTGTTGCTGGCAATGCCTGTATCCTCATGGTCCAGAAGTGGCTTAATGACCTCATTAAACCAGGTAACCTTAGCAATGTTGCCCATGCAACCTTCATTTGTTATGCTTCCATGTTCTTTCTTGCTGACAGTAAGCTCTGGTGACAGAATAGAGATGGTGCTTACAAGCTCTTCATCCTCACCAACTGTTGCTTGAGCATCTTGCAAGCTATGCATGACAATTTGGGGCATAGAGGACTTTTTGCTACTTACTCAGCCTTGCTGGAATGCTTTTGGTGGCCCCAAGTTAGCACCAACCTTGTCCAGTATATTTGTACTTGTCACATCTGCTGGATCCATCAAATGACCAAAGTGTTGATCCACCAACTGTCACTATGCCCACACCCTTGTTCAGCAAGATATACATTGACACTATGTTCATGCTACCCTCCAATAAGTTCAAATATATCATCCAAGGACAATGTTTGCTAACTCATTACCCTGAGTTTTGTATGCTTATTAGGGAGAATAGCAACACAATTGCTAAGTGGCTGTACAAAGATGTCATCTGTTGCTGGGGAGCTCTTAGCAAGATTGTTACTGACAATGGCACATCAATTCTGAAGGCCATTGCCTACTTAGCTAAGAAGTACAACCTGCATCACATCCAGGTTTCAGGCTACAACAAGCATGCTAATGGTATAGTTGAGCAACCTCATTTTGACATTCACCAGACCCTCTTCAAAGCTGTTGATGGTTATCAGTCTAGGTGGAGTACAGCTACTTACTCAGTCTTTTGGTTAGAACATGTTACAGTTTGCAAGCAAATGGGCTGTTCCCCTTATTATGCTGTTACTGGTATCCACCCCCTTCTTCCAGCCAACATAGTTGAAGCAACATACCTCCAACTGCCACCAAACTCCTTCCTATTCTCTACTGACCTCATAGCATGCCAAGCAATTGATCTTCAATGTCACCAGGAAGACCTTGAGCAACTCCACAATAATTATCCCTGTGAGGGAATGCTTGACACTGTGGGGTACTAATATCCTGCAATGCAAGATCTAAGAGACAAGCAAGCAGCAAGTGAGTGCTAACACAGGCAAGCAGCTGGCAAGGGTTGAAGCAAGGTGAGGAAGGAGTCAGTCATCACTAGGCAAGCTCACAGTCAGTTGAATGTGTAGACCAAGAGAACACTGCTATTGTTCAGTCAGAGTATATTCTATCCTGCTGACTGGCTTATATACTACATCCATGGCTATGCCATGACTAATACTATATGTGATAAGTGGCCCAGGTATGCTAAGCAGATATTACTAACAATATGTTGAAAGGAGATTTAAGGTCCAATGACTATGAAGGGCTGACTACTACTGACTGGAGGGTGCAGGGTTTGGTGGCTGGTCAGTTGGAGTGCTAGAGATGATGCCATTCCTATAACTAAGGCCAGATAGAGTCAGAGTTACCTATCAGAGTTATCTAACAGGGTCATCCCCTTACAGTCCTTAGCACTTGATGTTTAGCCATCATTCACTTCAAAGCAGGACATGCAACTACAATTCATAACTATGACTTTCAGATGGGCAACCGGGTTCTAATGAGGAATACTAGGATTGAAGTCACACATAACAAGAAGATGAGGCCTCATTACTTAGTGGACCAAACTTTTAAACACTGTGCACAATAAGAACTGTTTCCTCCCACCAATGGATAACACTGAAGTATTTTTATTATTGACACTAGCACCTATCAATAGTGGGTTGGCAATTGGAAAGGAACGAACGGTGGATGTACAAAATTATTATGTGAGAAGCTCATGGCACGTTTTATTACTGAACCATAGTTTCTGAAGTCACACTGAGTGGTGGGACTACATTGGGAACGAATCCAGTCACGATCTCGCTTGAAAAGAACACATCTCATGCGTATTGTCTCAAGTGTCTTCCAGATCTGCAGGTCAGCGAAATTTGACTCGGGTGGATAGCCAAGAGCGAAATCGATACTACGGAGGGATGGAAAATCAAAGGGTCGCAGAAGAGGTCCTATGTCGTCATCGGATACAATACAAAGGTATTGCAATGGTCGACTTAAACGACGGTGACCCGAGTAATCGATGGAGTCAAACATGGATTCATGAGACAACTCCTTCTGGATGATCTTAAGCGTGACATTCTTCAGGTTAATGCCGTAATAAAGTAGGTGGAAACAATCCTGGAGAGATATGTCGCATTGGATCTCGAACGTAGTGAGCGTTCGAAGAATGCTTGGCAATAAAGGAAACCATGAGGCAAGTAGTTGCTTGCGGTGGCCTCGCCAAGTTAGATTCCGTAAGTTGACAAAAGCATTGAGAGGAAGCATTGGAGAGGAAAACATGTCATACGGTAACTCGAGATCCGGGAGAGAGATCGTGAGCTTGTGCCAGCGGTCATACTTGATTTCTTCATTGCCGAGAAACGCGAGGAATTCTCCAAGGCGCTGGAATCCCAGCCCTAACGGCCAATAGCCCGTCACAAATTCTGCAGTCAATTGGAAATCGTTTTGCGTCGATCGAACATGGTATGCCTGATCCTGGAGGTCCTCTATGGGATTGAGGTAGGGTCGATACGCAGGCGAGCCAACAGAGATGGTCATCTTCCAATAACCGCAAATCTCGATGTAAGGAGAACCATACTTGTCGAAAGGAACGTCCTTCAATAAATGTTCATATTTGTATTCGTCATCTTCATACCTAGATTCAGTGTAAAGATTTGGAACTAGAAAAGAAACGGGTTTCCTCAACTAACAGTATATCATCTTTCTCAAAAACTTGATGAAACATAATGTGAAGGCTGAGATTTCTGATCAGATCTGTATAACACAGCAACCATTAGAAGTGCTGATAAAGCGGCCTAGTGTTGCTCACCGTACTAAGTAGCTCTGGATTTGTTTTCGAGATTTGTAGAGCAGACTCACGCCCTTAAGTAGCATGGATCTACAACCTACAATGGAAAATAATGAACAAAAATGGCATAAACCAACCCTCAGATCGAGCACAACTTGCCATCAGCAAAGACAATTGAGAGGGTAATGTCAACAATAACCAGTTCATCCACATGAACCTTTAGACAACCAAGTTACAGCCATAGCGACGAGACTGTAGGGGCCGTTGCGAGCATGTCCGAGATCTGCACTCATTCGCTGACGAATGAAGCGCATTGTGTGCATAGTTATGTAAAGTGAAAAGTGAACCCGCTTGAATTGTCAGCGATACAATGAAATATAAACAAATGAAAGCATCGGATTCCCTACGATTACAAATCATCATGACCGAACATACATGACCGCGGAAGCGCTTCTATTTCGACAACGTGAGGGGTCCAAAGTTGACAGATCGATCAGTTTCCTATGATTAGTTGAACCATCGTAGAACCAGACGTCACGTCCCTCAGACAAGACAAGCAGTACAATGATGATCTGTATAGTACACCACACCTTTTATAACATAGGTCTGACTTGAAGCATTTTCAAATACGATAGATATGGTAGGAGAAATGACACAACCGACTGAAGACACGTCAAAGGACAACGCAAGAGAAGATTTTAGGAATGAACACGTTCCAACTAGATGATAACCACATGAAGGACAATTTGACTCGACGGGCAACGTAAAATCATCTATATGATCTTGCACCGAGCGCAGATCGGTTCTCAGAAGGATAGTCTAACAATGCCTGCTTCTCATGGTCCTGCATTGTACTGTATGCTTCCTTCAACAGACGGAACGAGAGTCGATATGGCGTACTCTGCGCTGGACAGATGATCGATCAAGGAATGAATGTTGGTGTACTCCCCCATAGGCAACATACCTGGATAAGCTCCAAATAAATGCAGTCGCACATGTTCTCGCACGTCCTTCAGTCCGGTGGATAAGTTGGTAGGATCCAGCCCAGTGAAATCGTCGACCAATACAACTCGACCCGTTTCATGGAGAAACGTAGACCAAGAGTCTGATGCTGCACGCCACAGGTCGTACATTATGACAAGGACTATAAGCACAGCTGTTATCCAGCCATGCTAGACCAAGGGGTCCTTTATCGATACTATGATGTACGTTGGCGTCGGGCATTTCGATAGGAAAGTTAACATAGGTGGATGCAGGAGGAGCAGCTCCCTTCGCTGGGACGAAATTAGATGACCGGACTGCTTGTTGAGCTTTTTGTCGATCATTTTCCACGAGAGATATCTATTGTTAGTCTGGTTGACCGTCTTAAGGAAGGGTGAAGCATTGGGGAAAGATAGTCGGAAGGGTTCTGTGACCTGTAAGCCTTGGTTATGTCGTTACGTCTACCCGAAACAAGCACGCCTCGAGCAAGTAGTCCAGAATACTTCTAGCGTGTGATGTCGTCCAATAACTCTTACTCCCTGAAATAGGGCGCCGGATGCTTTACCAGTAACATTCGATTTGTCGTTGTTTTCTGTGTCGCGGGCTATGCGTGAGAAAAATAAAAAATGAAGCCATGGGTGATCTTTGAAGTCATGTGATAATAAGTTGTTTATTTAAATTTAATTTCATCTGTTAAACTACCATGGTAAAAGCATACCATATGAATCTTCACTACTTAATTGTTTGTATATACAAACAATTATGTGAATAAATTTAAAATGTGCTGATGCCTTGCTCTGCTCAACGACATGCCTTCAAAAGGTGCACCATGTGAACCTTCATTACTTAATCATTTGGATTATATGAACAATTAAGTAAGTTCATTTGCTGATGTTGCAAGTCTTCAGAAAATGCACTGCATGATACATTTGCATATAATGATTGATTTGTTTAAGGCTTAAAAACATGTATGCTTCATCATTCACATACATGAATGGTTTATATGATTTTTGTCACAACCCATCCCTATACCCCTGGGCCTCACTCCAACCCCCTGGGTAGCACTCCAACTAACCCAACAGCCCTGGAGCACATTCCAACTCCCTATAAGCCCCTACAACTAACTACCACCCCTGGTGCCCACCATGGCAGACCCTGATGCTTCTCTGGCAGATCCCAAAGCTTCCTGTAAGGGGATAGTCTGTCTGATTCTATTCCAGGCTTAGCCTAAGGATGATCCATCATTCTAGTGCATCCAACATATCACCTGTCATGCCCTGCATCCTCCTGTCCCCATTAGTCACCTTCCATGAATCACATACTTGGACCTTACCTCATATAGATTGTTGTTAGTTATTCTTCCTTACATACTGCAGCCCAAATAAATAGGTATAATGTTAGTCATGTAATATATAGGACAGTCTGCAGGATAGAATATCCTCAGACTAAACAATAGCAGTGTTCACCAGGTCTATCCATTGATCCAACTGTGAGAACCCCAGCATCATAGTCTGTACTTTGCTTGCTGTGCTCATTCCTTGCCTGACCCTTAGCCACCCCTGCACTTCTTCAACTCTTGCTTGTCACTGTCATCCTCTGTCTTCTGTTGGATAAATCTGTGGTAGTTGTTTGTCCCTCACACTTCCTTGGCAAATCACTTGGGTCTTCCTCCAGCCCCCCAGCAAGCATCACACATCATGGATCCACATCACAGCATTATCACAACCTGCCTGCAAGTCTCAGGGTATTCTCAGCACCTGGATGATTGTAACTGACACTCATTGAGTCTGCACAGCCCCAATGAGCTCAGACCCTTAGATCTGCAGCCCCAAAAAGGTTCTCTGTCAGTACTTAAGCTATAAAGTAATATCAGTTATAGTAGTCTTGATATTACCTACAATTGTGTCCCAGTTTCATCTCATGTCCCAGTTCTCATGTCTTTTCATATCTTCTAATTGCATCTTATATCCTTCTCATCTTGTCTCATGCTTCTTAGTTTCCCAGTTAATCCTTTAGTCTTCTGGTTTATTCTTTAGTCTCCTGGTTCATTCTCTAGTCTCCCAGTTCATTCTCACATCTCCTGGTTTCTCCTCACAGTCTTCCAGTCTATCCTCATGTCTCCTAGTTCTTCCATATCTCATCTGCTTTGTTACCTTCTTAGACCCCACTCTGAACCTTTTCTGAGGTCCAATCATTCCAACATTTGATTATTGCTAATTCTCAGTCCTGCTCCCTTTAGTCATGTGACCTCCACTTCCCTTGAATCCCTTGTGCTCTGGTGCTTGCTATTGACACACCCAGCTCCTTAGACATCTCCAGAGCTTCCCAGACTTCTTCCACCCATTTCCCTGGCTCTGTCTTGATACTTTTCAACTGTTGGATTTCACCTGAAGTACTTGTAGGTGCACATAGTTGTTGTGTCTGCCTAGTAAGGACTTGCCCAGTGAATCTAGGCCCCTATGGTCAGTGAAACCTGACAATTTTGTGTAGTATTGCAGCCATACCTTAATCTTGTCTTGTGCTCTATTCACCTGCTTCACAATGTTCATATTTCTTGATTTGTGAACATGTATCAGCCAATAAAAGGGTTTGTCTTCTGCACATGTATGCCAAAACAAAATTGCTTAAACTTATTCTTTTACTATTTGTTATACCCCATATTAGCATTTGATGTTACATTGATAAAATATCACATTCAATAGAATGTCTAGATATGCCCATACATGGGTCAGGAGATAGACAGTATATCCTTCATTTATTTGTGGGGCTGCAGTGGCTCAGCTGGCACCATTGCAGTTCCTAGGGGGATCACATGATTTTCCAGGTCTAAGGTTGGGGATTTGACTCCTGGCTAAGTGTGTCTGTGTGAAAAACACCTTAGACACCACATGGGTTCTTCAATGCCACCAGGCAGCCACTGCCCTTACATGACTGACTAGGAAGGCTTTGTTGTACAGGCCAAAAGTGAGTGACCAATCAGTATGTGACTTGATGAAGTGTGATCACTATGCTCATGTCTGGACAGAAAAAAAAAGGATTCTCTGGCTTGACAAATTTGGGAGAGTCTCAAATGTTGACCAAGCATGTCATGGTATGTGTCAGGGAACTGTCTAGGCCAGACCCCATTCTTGTTTCTCTCATTTTAAGCTTGTTTCATATCTCCATCCTCCCATCTTTTGGTGACAAGTACTTTCAACCCTCCAAAAGTGCTACTTTGGAGTAGTCACAATTCACAAGGCCAGAGATTGAGGCCAATTACAACAAACTTCTGTATTTGGATCAGACTCCAGACTTAGTTGCTGTTGAGTGTTTTCCTAAAAGCTCTAGAGTAAATTTTCTGAACACTGGCACCAGAAATCCTTAGACTTGTTCTCTTTGGAGTAAATTTTCTGAACACTGGCACTGGAAATTCTTGGACTTGTTCTCTTTGGATCTCCTTCTGCCAGGTAAGTAGCTAGACCTTTAGAACTTCTCATAGACACTGAATATACTCTGAATCTCCCTCTGCCAGCTGTGTGATTGAGCCACAGCCTCCAGAGGTTGCCCTTACAGCAGAACAAGTCTCTCATTTTGGTCTTGAGGCCTTCTTTAGGTACTAGAGTTAGCTCTTCTTCCTAGAGGTCTCCCCCTCACCATTGTGTCCAATGCCAGCCTGAATAGCCTCTATGACTACTCCAATGCCACCAGTTGATCCCTTAGACACTTTCAGCCCTCAGAATAAAGCCCAGCACCATTTGTTAGCTCTGGAGACTCAGGTGCAGTTTACCCAAGCTTCTCTTACCCTTTACACCAATGAACTTGCCAGTTTATGCCATTCCATGGAGACTATTGCTCTTTCCCTTCAGACCCTCCTTAAATCACTCCCTCTCCTTCTTCTTCTCCTCAGACAGTCTCTACACCCCCCACCATGTTGTCACCAGCCCACTTCAAAACTACAATGATGGGACATTCCAAAATGCCCTGCCCTGCTCTCCCTGACACTTATGATGGAGACTGCAAGACTAGAGCAGTTTCTTCAGTCCCATATCACCTATATTCAGCTGAGTGGCAAAATGTCTGCCTCTGATGCTTTAAAGATTAGATGGGTCCTTTCTTATATAAAGCTAGGTTGTGCTTTGATGTATATGCTGTGGATATTTTGAAGGAATGAAGAAGCAGGGAGTTTTGCAAGTTGGGATGAGTTTGAATGCAAATTTCAAGCTGAGTTATTTCCTCTTGACTGTCAGGTTCTGTTGACCTTGGGGGCTCAGATCCACTGGGAAAGTCCTATGCAGATGCAATGTGCTACATGTATAATCAGTGCTCTGGCAAGCTCCAGACACAAGGAACTGATAGGATAGGGCCTAGAAAGTGAACTGAATAAGTCTGGGGAGCTCTGGGGATGTGCAAGGGGCAGCACAAGCAAGAAGCAAGTGCCAGGGTACAAGGAATGGAGTTCCAGGGGCAGCTATCAAGAAAGTGGGGATACTGGAGGTCACACAACTGAAGAGAGTGGGACTGGGATTGAAGGGAGATCAAATGTAAATGATCAGACCTTAGGGAAGACTCAGAAGGGGATACAAGTAAGTAATGAGAACAGATAAGATTGTGGGAACAGATATGGAATACAGAAAGTACAAGACAAGAGAGACACAAGAATGAGATGAGACTGAAACAAGATGAGATTGAGACAAGTAGAAAAATAACAGAGACTAGGACAACAAGACAAAACTGGGGAACACTATAGGTAATATCAAGACTACTATAATGGGTGCTACTTTATGGCTTAAATACTGGAGGAGGACCTTTTCTAGGGCCATGGCTCTGTGGTGTGGGGGCTCATCAGGGATGTGTGGATTGACAGGTGTTGGCTATGATTGTTCAGGTGTGGGGGAAATTTCCCAAGACTGGTGGGCAGGTTGCAGCAATGATTGATAAAGAATTGTGATGTGTAATGCATGCCAGGGGAGGTTGAAAGAAGTATTCAAATGGGATTGTTGGTGGGGGCCAGGGGAGTGCCAGGGCCTACTGGGGGAAGTGCCAGGGTTTGTTGCTGGAGAAGTGTTGGGGTCTTCCATGGCAAGCACCAGGGGTGGGTGGTTGTTGCAGGAGTTCATGGAGGGGGGGGGAT
>JAGGAV010008314.1:0-10911 GCA_017657295.1 Termitomyces sp. DKA64 | reverse complement strand
TTGCCACTTGCCATGCCCATGGAGCCTGGTCTCAAACTAAGGAAAGTTGACAGATCCACACTTTCTCAAGACAAGCTTGAAAAAACTGCTTGGATTCCATATTGACAACTAGTTGGAGGCTTGCTATGGCTTGCAATCTTGACAAGGCCTGACATCCAATACTCCATACAACAATTATCCCAATTCTATGAGTCATACTCCTACATCCACTGGAATGCAGCAATATGAGTCCTATGCTACCTCAAGAGGACATGGAATCTACACTTATGCCTGGGTGGAGAAATGGACATCAACCTTATGGGCTTCACCAACTCTGACTGGGCAAACTGCCTGGACACATGATGGAGCATGGGAGGTTATGCATGGTCATTGGGATCTGGACTAATATCATGGTCTATGAGGAAGCAGAAGACAGTTGTGGGATCATCTTGTGAGGTGGAATACATGGTGGTGTTCAAAGCAGCACATGAATGTATATGGTTACATATGATGATGGAAGCTCTAGGACACCTCACAGTCAGTGCAACTACAATACTATGTGATAAAAACTCAGCAATCAACCTTTCAGAGGACCCCCTTCTTCATGCATGAGTCAAACACATTGACATAAAGTACCATTTCCCACATGAACAAGTTGCATCTCAGGAAATCAACTTATGATACATCAACACCAAAGATAACATCACCAATGCCTTCACAAAAGCACTGCCTGCTCTGACATTCACCAGACTACAAGAAATAATGGTTCTACAATGACTGGGATTCTGTGCAAGGAGGAGAAGCACTTGTGGTGAGGAGGAGTGTTGAGATCTGTGGCCAACATGCAGCCAAGGCACCATGAGTGCTCGATCAAAGAGACAACAATCACCCTTCACACATTGTCACACTTATCACACTCATACAGACAAAGCAGAACTATAGATATATATATGTGATACATTATGGACAGCACCCTCAGTCATTATAACACAGACTGAGGGTGAGCTTGAACTGCTCATGGACTTTGTACAAATGAACTAACTGTACCATAGATCAGATACCTACTGTGTCTGTGTTTACTTAGGTACAGATCAGATACTTACTGTGTCTGTGTTTACTTAGGTCCCACTGGTTCAGGTTCCAACAATGTGCTCCTATGCTGCCTGATCACATATGATCAGATAGGGTAGCTGGCAGTAGGAAGGTAAGTGTGAGGATGAGTTGGTAAATGTCCCAGAAAGCTAGAGCAATATATGGAATGAAAAGTGAAGTGTGGAGTTGTTTCTAGAGTATGGCAATAGTCACTAGCATGGAGTTGCTAGAATGTGTAGAGGGGCAACCCAACAACCAAGAGGGAAGGTTGCTATAAGTGGTCAGTTAGGGAAGTCACCAAGGTGATGGGGAAGAATCACTAGGAGGAAGGGAGGAAGTCACTAGGGGTTTACTGTGGGGGGATTTAAACTAGTTGCTAGCCATAGATGCTAACATTGCTAAGACAAAGAGACAAGGCTGACACCAGTAGATGGTGTATACTAAAATCAAAAGCTAGGTCATCAAGGCTTTCTGCTAAGCCATTAACAATGACAAAGAAGAGAGATGAGGGCACAGTCTGAAGTCTGAGAGTTAAGGAATTTTTATAGCTCTACTGTGGGGGGGTATGAATTGGATAACATACATGCACCAGCCCTAGTTTGGGGCTTCTATTGCAGGCACTGCAATGCACCAAAGCTGATTTGAGGCATCTACCCCATCTCAGCAGCTGACCAAGCTGTCTGCAACTTTTTCTACCCTGTACATTGAGATGCTGCACACCAGGGGAGGACTGATGTCAGGGGACTGTCAGGCCATACCCCATTCTTGTTTCTCTTATTCCAAACTTGTTCCACATCTCTGTCCTCCCATCTTTTGAGGACAAGTACTTTCAACCCAGGGCTATCAAAGAGTGCTACTTTGGAGTGGTTACAATTCATGAGGCTGGAGATCAAGGCTGATTACAATGAACTTTTTGTTTTGGACTAGACCCCAGACTTAGTTGTTGTTAAGCATTTTTCCTGTAGCCTGAGAGTAAACTTCTGAAGACTGGCATTGGGAGTCCTCAGACTTGTTCTCTTTGGATCTCCCTCTTCCAGGTGATTAGCTAGACCTCTGTAACCTTTCATAGACTCTGAATATACTTTGGATCTCCCTCTGCCAGTTGTGTGACTCAGCCATAGCCCCCAATGTTAGAGTCTGAGTTAGAACATCATTTTTTTCCTTCTCAATCTTACATCTCTTCAGGTTTATGGACAGAGACATGTTAATGAGGTTCCATGGTGGTGGCATTAGCCAGAATATCTACAAAGCAACTAAGATATTTCTCAATGACAGACATACTAAACAAACATTGGTCTAATTGATATAGGAATGGAAGATGATGCAGATAAAGATATGGAGCAGCACATCTATCAGAATGTCCTGCAAGAAGAAGAGGATTATGAATACATCAACCCAATTGGATGAACAAGAATTGAATGATGAATGGGATGTTCTAACTTATCCTATTTATGACTATCCATACCATGTAATAATACAATCTTTAAAAATCAAGATCAACAGATAGTTAAGGTTTAGTGGGATAATGTACCTCAGATATGTATCACAATATTCTGCCATGTGGCTAGCATTCAAGAACAGTGCAAAGTGTCCACAAGTGACAATGAGCCCAATAGAAGACCCAGGTACCATTTGTATATTGGTCCTTGACCTGACAGTTACTCGAATACATATCTGCTCCCTAGAAGTCAGGGACATACTTGCTTTGACTCAAAGTCAGATTCTTCCATGAAGCCATAGTCTAATGACAATCCCATACTTGACTTGTACCTGGATGGCACCACATTGGCACCTGCCATGGTATATTGACCTAACAATGCATGGATGGTCTATTATACAGTTCTGCCAGAACAAGAAATCTGACACAATGGAAAATTACTCAGATCAGCACTTTAAACAAAAAAAAGGTCTCGGTGCTAAATACAATTACTTGTCCCTCTTTGTTGGTGACTAGGCGAACTGCACCATAGCTTGCTTTCCACTCTGGCCAACCGGTAGCCTTCCGGTGACATAGGCTCAAACAGATCAACACTGAGCAAAGATCAACTTCTTGCCCTGCCTATCAATTTCAAAACAACTGCAACATAAAAATAGAATTTATCAATAGCTACCTTTGTATCCACTGTTTAGAGCCATCGGTTTGTGAGTACTTCTAAGTTGTGATGATAGAGAGATAGGCTCAGTTATCCATCCATACATGAACACTGGACAAGTCAAAAAGTCAGATAGGAAAACGAACGCATACTGTGGGAAAACCGATTTCTCATCCTCGCCGTGGCTAAACCTAGAAATGCAATGATATATATGTTCCGACCATGGACGCAACCGTCCATACCGTCGACGATACTTCTCTCAGTAAAGTCTTACATATCGGTAAATCTACCGTGACCTTTATTTGGCCCTGGCGAAGGCTGAATGTGTGGGGCAATCAACCATGAGCCACTAAGCTTGAGGTTACAGACAAAAATAAGCGGTCCGACATTGCGGCTATCACCGAAAAAGATGGATCCATCCAATCGAAGACTGAAACCCTTTTCCCATCACAAAGTCGTGGAACGATATCAAGAAGAGCTCGCCGCCAGTTGACAACTTCGATTGATTGATATCGTCTTGCAAAGGCTGTATGATGTTCCCCATTTGATCATATCTTCCTTTGTTACTCCAGGTATGGCCTTACATAAACGTCAGAGTCGAGATTGACAGCCACTACCACAACCCATCACCATGGTCGAGCTAATACCTGCGACCCCGGGCAGCCTTTCCTTGGTTCATCTGGAGCAAACACTGGGTGTCTTCTTTATCGGATATATTTTCATGATGGTACTCTATGGTTTTACCTTCTTCCGTACGTACACATGGCAAGGATCCCTTTTGCACCAAAAAATTGAGTTATTTCCAGAATCCTATATGTATTATTCTCGATACCCTCATGACCATTGGTCTACAAAGTTGATAGTACGAAGAAGTTTTCGAGGTTTATATGCAATCAAACTGACAGATGACGATGTAATAGGTGGTGCTTCTGTGGTATGCCTGGTTTAAATCGTCGCAATGCTCGTCTTTACTAATGTAACCCCCCAGCCTTTTAGATACAGCAGTTTCAGTTCTCTGTGAGTTGTTAACGCTAAATACCGGGCAGAAATACCAATATCTCGTTCCTGGCAGTGTCACAGAGGTGAACTTGGTTTTTGTGAATTCAAGCTGTGCTAAGTACTCATCTCATGATCCGTCAGCCTTTACCATTATTTGGTCAACCTTTTTCCTTACACCGCGACGGTTGAAGAGGCGACGCCGCAAGTATTTCTATCGTCGATACTTCCACGCCTGCTGATTGTTGAATTTTAGGACGTTTTGTGTAAGTGGATCCTTGTATCAATGTGCTTGCCTGAGTTGTTTCAAAAGTCACACGTAACGCTGGCTGTATGTATTCCCTACATTCGGAAGCATATTCCAGAATTGATCCATGCCTAGGCTATCTCAATCTTTGTCGCCCAGCTGTAAGGACCCACAGTGGACTATCCATTTGGTGACTATCTGATGACACTACGAAAACAGTTACTACGCTTCTGCAGTTTGGAAAGGTTAGTCTCTCATTGCACATGCATTAGTACCTACATGATATCACATTTTGCAGCTACTAAGAATGCTTTTGCCAGCGGCGCAATTGTAAGCCATATCAGTCTCTCAAATATTGCTCTTTTCAGAGTAACATCATTGAAAGGCGATACTTGCGACTGCTGGCCTAGCCTTGGGAATTGGTAAGATTTCCTCCTCGATAACGACTGTCATTAATGCTTCTTATTCCCTAAGCCATGTCTGTGGAGCTGTGAGAGCCCATGTGTTGGGTCTCGAGACCACTACTTATAAGAACCCACAGTTTCAAAGACAAAGAATTTGCAAATCTCGCCCTTTTGCCCAACAAGGTGAGATCCTCCTTGGATCATTAAACAAGACATTCACTGTTCTTCAGGCGGTTGCAGCAATATCTTTCGCTATGGTCACCGTAGCAGGGATAGTGACATTCGCTTCCCTAACGCTCTCGCGTCTTCCCGCTCCTTACAAACTGTAAAATTTCTCGTGCCAATCTAGATATCACCTTACCTGACGTATCATTCTTCCAGTGATCTTGACATCTTTGATACTCTTGTGTCGTACTCTGTCAGCCGTGGTGGAGCTGCATTCATTGTCCATCTTGCTCTTATATTTGTAGTATGTGATGCGGAGTACTGTTCATGCTCAACAGTCTAACTTTGTTGTGACAGTTCATTGGCATTCCGCAAAAGATCTACTGGATTCCATTCTATGTTACTTCTACGAAGTGTAAGCGGCCTCTTACGCTGTCTTATTGTATCTTTTCACCCATCTTACTTCATGTAGTCTTTGTCATTGGAGCCATCACCCTGTAGGCCCTTCTTTTCCAAACGCTGCACGATCCTGTCAATGTTGACTTCTTTCGCCTAGTCTGAACTCACGTGAAGACGCCCAGACAGTTACTCACGATTCTCAGTGGAATTCTACAGGAGCCACACGAACTATCGGAGGTACTTCGATTCACAACGGAGCGACTTCCGGACTAGAATTCAAATCTAAGGTGACATCCATCCATCATCAAGGGGATCAAATCGGTGCTTAACCTAATGCTGCTAGCCTTCTGCCATTGTCATCGAAGTTGCCCAATCGACGCAACATAGCCGGGAACCCGGGAAGACGAATTATGGCATCACCGTTGACGGTGACGGTGACGGTGACGGTGACGTGAGTATAACTAGCTGTACGCAAGGATTGCGACGACTCTCATACTCTCTTCCAGCGTGATTCTAACTTCAATGGCATCGAACAGAAGAACACTGCTATCTAGAGACCAATGCCCTAGAAGCGGATTCTACTAATAACGTCCGGCGTGTCTTTGTGTCCTATATGCTACTAGTAGTACTTCCCTATCTATTTATCCACTGCAAATTCCAATGTTTGCTGTCGGCTCACTCGCAAGGAAATGAATTTTGCAGTCTAATGATATAAATGATCTATCTCTTATCTAGAATGCAGCGCTGTATCTGTCCCCGAAAACTCCTTCTTCCATTGCTTTGATCTCTGCAATTCCAGATCAAATGAGGTGTCCAAGTCAACAATAAATAAATAAAAAATAAAAAAGATATACGCACGAAGGGCGATATGTTTTGAGTGGAACCGACACAAAGCAAGGTTCCCTATCCATCATGTATGAGAAGGTGGAAGAAGCGAAGACCATTCAAGCGTACCTAGCATTGACCACAAACCCTTCACGCCCAAGTCACGCCATATGCCATTCAGCTCGCCTTCGGGATTGAGCCCCCATATGGGCTTTACACTCTTAAAAACTTCTTCGCTGACGACTTTGCGGATATGAGCGCGTGAATCACCCAACCTGTCGTTAAATCACAAGGTCAGAACGACTAGCTTGAAGTTCCGACTCTTGACCAGTACATACCCCGTTGCAAAGATTACGACATCTGCAGGTAGCTCGGACCCATCCTCGAACTTCATACCTGTTTCAGTAAAGCTCTCAAGCAAACTACCAACTTTGAGCTTAATCTTTCCGTCGGCGATGAGCTGGCTTGCGCCCGTATCTGTGGAAAGGAGCAAGTCAGAGAAAGGTACAAACAGATGATGAGAGATACATACCAAGATAATAGCCGCCGGCTCGTGACCAGGCCAACAACCCAAATCCGGTACCTTGAATACCAGAATTGACTTTGAAGCCTCGCGCACGTAGAGCGTCGAGTAAATCCCTGCGACAACCATGCACTTAGCAAATCCACATTCCGATTGAGCCATTCCATGAACGAACTTGTCAAGCTCTGCGATGGCCTTAGTACTACGTTGAGCTAGGCCAACATTGAAGTGATGAGGGAAGGAAGCGGTGACCCTGTCGGCAATATCAGTCGGAAGGCCACCCTCGGAATATTTGCCTTAGAAGAGATACGATCATAATCAGTCGCAGGTGAGGTCGTTGGTCGAAATAGTACAATAAAGTACCTTCCATAAGAACCTTCCAGCCGTTGGCGATCGACATTATGTATGTTGAGCTGCGTTGGTACATCGTCACATCTGAATCGAGTCACTAAGCCGAGTTGGTAAGCCACCGTACAAATTTCCACAGACCAATTCCATGAGCATAGTAGTCCGCACAAATATCGTGTGCTTCAATCAAGGAGGAACATCAGCTCAAACGAATTATATAATGTTCGAGAAAACGGGGTACCAGATGTACAGGCGCCGACCACGACAACTTTCTTCCCAAGATGGGCTGCCGCGCTTTTGTGCCGGGTTGAATGTAGTATCTGTCCCTTGAATGAATCCTTGGAAGGAAACCTCAGTAAAATATTATAAGAGAGGATTACAATAGCACACCATGCCTGGATATTTAGGGAAAGTGCCGTCATTGCCTCCTATTCCTGTAGCGAAGACGATATGTTTCACGGTGAATGCACGCTCGGTGCCATCACCACGACTGATGTGTACATTCCACAAATTGCCATCTTGAGTAGCCTGGACTACTTTGGACGACGTCCAGACATTCAGCTCCAAGGCTTCAGCGTAGTTCTCAAGCCAGTTGGCGAGCTACGGGGCAAGCGGCAATATCAGAATCCCCCTTCACATGGTGGCCACGGATCTCACCTTGGGAGCTGGAGCATAGACAGGCCACGTAGACGGGAATCTGGGAATCCAGATGTGAGTGGCTAGAACTGAGATGCACAATCAACGAGAACCTACGGAAGATAAGGCATATGATCATACCCTGATATTTCATCATCAAGTATTGTTAATGTGCATAGAAGGTACAGCAGTACAAGTAACTTACAAACTGGATCATGGAGGCATAACGCGTCATATCTATTCCTCCAGTTATCGCCAATCCTTTGGTTCTTTTCGACCACCAAAGTCGACACTTCAAGCGCCTTCAGCCTCGCAGCGACCTCCAGTCCACTCTGTCCGCCTCCTACGATGAGCACCACTGGGGACTTATCTACAAATTCAACTTCTCTTTTCCTATCCTCTACCCACTTGCTATGGTAAGGATTCGTATGCCTGAGCGGTCCAATCTTCTCCGGGAAGCCTTTGAGATCTTCTAAATTAGTGTAAATGGTGTGCGCTTTCCATTCTCCACTAGCGTTGGGTATTAAGCGCGCAATTCCAAACGCAATCCCCGTAGACGTTTCGAAATCGAAGAAAAGGTTGATCCAAGCAATATCAGGATACGGCCGCTGCAGTCCAAGATAGGCGTCATCGCGCAGAGCAAAAGAAGTAGGGCGCGCTGATCCTAGGCGATCTGCAAGGAATTGTGTGATCTTCGAGAGACCAGAGAAAGTGCGGAAGTCCCAGGTGAGCGCGAGCATATCACGCCAGTACCCGTCGTCGACGAAAAGTTTAGCTACACCCTGTGCATCGCCTCCTTCGGTCGACCGAGCGAAGGTAGAAAACCATGCTTTTGCGACAGCTTTGGCGTCGAGATCGGCGGGGATGGTGGCATTCAACCTCTGTAGGGTAGGGAGGGATGGCTCAGGCAAATAGAAGTTGTTGGCAGCCATGATTGTGGAAGCTCGAATGAATCAGACCGCTCTTTATATCCCGAATTTCTACCTGAAGAGTCACACGGATGGACGTGTAGTAACCTCAGAAATACTACGTCAACCCCTAGAAGTACCATCCATGGATTGAAATATTGCCCCTTTTGAGCACAAATATGTCACGTTAGTAAGGATGGCTCATTTTACTCTGGCTGCTGAGCGTGAGAAGAGTTGAGCTTCCGTCTGACCGTGACAACCGACTCAATTCCTCAACAACGAAATCTTCTTAGAGTGCTCAACCATGACTGGTTCTGGCGGAACTTTTCGACTCAAAGGGTAATCCGAACTACCGGCATCATGTATATAGCACTGTCCGTTTACGGCACACGGCCCGTCAACTCACGACAAAAAAAATATCTACGGCAAACCGTGCCGTACATAAGCTACCGATGTTCACGCCGTTTACGTCGTACCGATGTTCACTCCGTTTAGCTCGTACCGATGTTCACTGAGCGTATAATACCGGACCGTTTTCGAGGCTGCTGTATGAAGGAGGCCTCAGGTTCGGGTCAAGCCAACCAGGTAGTTCTCGCGTGTATCGTCGCTCGGGGGGAGGGACAATCCGTCTAACTTCCGTCAAGAACCCACCGGTCCACCGGTCCTCAGAGGAAGTTCTAGGGAAACCGGTCGATACCTTTCAAAAAGAATAATCAGTAAACAGACAGTAAATAGATGAAAATTCCGGCAAAGCTTCCGAGAATCTTCCGCCCGTTAGGCCGCCTCCGGACCAGATCTGTCAGACCGTGGGTGTGTCATATTGTTTCTATGGTAAGTTTTCATACGTTTTCATGCCTCCATGCAACACAAAACACTTACAGAAATGTCAGATGTCAACTCAAAGGAATTCCAGGGCAATCCAATCAGAAAAATTCAGCATTGTGTAATTAGCCCCAATCCAGCAAAGGTATGCACGCAACTTATGTTCAAGGTACTCATGCCCTTGGACAATGCTCACTCACCCTTGGACATACTCACAAGCAATGGCAGGTGCATGGTATCATGCAATAGATATGAATTCACCTGAGTTATGCAGATTGTTCTCAATTAAGAGGACTAATTGACATTCAAAGTTTTCTAGGTTGTCTTGATAGTTCCACAGTGTTTATTTAGTTCTATAGTCTTTTCCAATGGATGCATTGTGCAAATCAGTACCTTTAAATGAAATATATTTGCTTCATTGACTGTCTGAGCTGCTGGTCATACTTTCTGCTCTAGCATGCCTCATTCTATGTCTATTGCAAAATTCTGAATGACAAGACTCACCCTGATCTAGTTGACACATACACTCAGCTTCTGGAGCTTTCAAACCTTGTAGGACCAGGTCCTGTTCTTGTACCTCCTGATGTTTCAAAAGCACTGTCATGCATCCTCCAACATCCCAATAATCATTGTTCAGGTGGTTTCAATGCATGCATTTCACTTTGTGATCCCACCACTCATAATATAGAATCTATGCAGACTACACTATATCTGCATAACCTTGACAGCATCAAATTGAGCAACAAGTCAAATTGAATCACCACCCCAACTGTAAGGGCAACCTCTGGAGGCTGTGGCTAAGTCACACAACTGGCAGAGGGAGATCCAAAATATATTCAATGTCTGTCAGACATTCTAGAGGTCTAACTACTCACCTAGCAGAGGGAGATCCGAAGAGAACAAGTCTGAGGATTCTCAATGCCAGTGTTTGGAAAATTGACTCTATAGCTTCTAATAAAAACACTACATAACACTAAGTCTGCAGCCCAATCCCAAAGTGGAAGTTCATCTTCATTGGCCTCAATCTCCAGCCTCCTGGGGCTTAGCCACTCCAAAGTAGTATCATTGGATAGCCCTGGTTTGAAAGTACTCATCCCCAAAATATAGAAGGGTGGGAATGCAAGGATGGCTCATAACAAGGGAAACAAGAATGGGGTCAATGGGGTTTGACTTGGACAGTGTTGGAGTGATGCTTGGCATCTATCTAAGCAAGCCAGGTCTCAATCCCAATATACCCATTCTGTCATATGTTTCTCTTTCCTTTCTTGTACATACCTTATTGTTCTTGTCGCTGATCTTGTTCAGGTGACCCTTATACCTCCATACTCACCTGATGGCACACCACTCTCTTTATATACTTTTTACTTTTGTGCTGCCTACCTCAGACATGTCCTTACGCACTCTGAGGTGAGCTTATCTACTTACATTCAATCCATATTACATACTTATAGTCACCTAGCATATTGTCAACTAT